>CM049602.1:4680091-4937591 GCA_026979955.1 Megalurothrips usitatus
GTTGGTTACATGCCGATGTAAACACACACACACACTCACTCACTCGCACACACACTCACACATGCACACACCAACATTCTCATGCAGGATACTCACCCTTTGGGTTGCATCGCGGGCAGAAATGGTAATCCCAATTATCCAAATGGCAATGACACACAAACTCACTCACTCACTCGCGACACTCTTTACTTTTCACATGGGCCCGCGCGGCGCGGTACGGCACGGCGCGGCGCGGCGCGGCGGGGAGTCGCGGCCCGCGAGGTGCACGGGCCGGGCGCGGCTCGGCACGGCGCGGCGCGGCACGTCAACAGTGTCGCGGCCGGCTGATGTGCCGCGGACGTGCCTCGGCGCACGTCACGTGGTAAGGCCCATGCCGTGCGCGGGGCGGCGGGCGGCGCGGCGCAGCGCGGCGCGACGCGGCACGACGCGGTGCGGTGGCGCGGCGTTGCGCGCGGCGGGCTGGGCTGGGGGCGGCGGTGCTGCGGTGGTGGTGGCGGCGGCGGTGTTGCGGCAGCAGCTGTGGCGGTGGGCGGCCGACGCGGGCTGCGGGCTGGCGGCGGCAGGACGCCGTGCTCCGTGTGTGCGCTCGCTGCGGCGTCTCGACTCGAACTGAACTGGCTTGCCGCGGCTGCCGGCGCGCGGCCGCCTCGGCCTCGGCGGGCTGCGCCGCGCTGCGCGCTCCCCGCTCCCCCCCTCCTCCCTCCCCCGGCCCGCCCCCTCCAGCGGGTGCCCGGTGCCGGCAGCCCCGGCAGCCCCAGCCTCAGCCCCAGGCCCAGCTCGAGCTATCGACCCCGCCTCGAACGCGGCGAGCCCACCAATGGGGACCAATGGCGTCGGGCCTCGTACTGGGTCCGAAGTTGGTGCGGCACGCACACGCACGCGCGTGTCGGCGCACGCACGCAGCCCACGCAGCGCGCAGGACGACGGCGTGCCCGGCGTTCCCCCGGCCGGCCTCCGCCCCCGGCAGCACGCCGCCCGGAGGCCGCGGAGGCCGCGGGGGCCGCGGGGGCGACATGTTGAACGCCTCGCACGGCCGTGACGCGGCCTGACGCCGTGTGAGGTGTGGCATATGTGGCCCCTCACGCGACACCGACTAGGGCGGCATGTCGGCGAGGAGGTGGCCTCGCCGGCCGGGGGACCCGGTGACCCGGCGGCGGCCCGGCGGCGGCCCGGCGCGGTGCACGCGGCGACATCTTTGTTCCCGGGTGGACGGACGGACGGACGGCTGCAGAGGCTAGCAGGGTCCGGGCTCGGGGGATGATGCGCTGCGGTGCCGTTCCCGAGAAACTGCGCCCCGGGCGGCCGGCGGCGGCAGCGGGGCCCCACAAAGCGAGGCCCACAATGGGGGTCCCCGCCCCCCGCCGGGGGCCTCCGAAGACCCCGAGTCTCGGGTGTCGGGCTCCGCCGGGATGAACAAGACACCAAGAAGACACGGTATCGGTACAGGCATTCCCAGCGAGGTAAGACAGCAGAGGAGGAACAAGAATGCCGAGGCAGCGGGGAAAGCCGCACGGCGCAGAGATTCGCCAGCCGCGGACCACTCCGAGCGAGCGGCGTGCAGGATCCCCACGACCCGCGTTCGCCCAATGAAACTGTCGTGACACATCAGCAGCGCGAGCTAAGCCTCAACTCAGAAGACCCGCGGCGGGCGAGACGCCGTGCGTCGTGCTACCCGCGCCCCGCCCTGGACGGAACGGAATGCACCGTGCGCCTGCGGTAGCCGGGGTAGGCCGGCCCGCACGACACGCGCGCGTGCGGAGCCCGGGGCTGCCTACCCACCCGGCGCTCCCGGCCCGCGTGCGGCCTCCTCGGCCCCCGACGGAAGCTGGGTAGGCAACGTGAGGGCCGCCGTGCGGGCGGGACGGCCTACCTGCGCTGCCGGAGGGGTTATGCGTTATGTTCCTGTGCCGTGAAGGCAAATGAAACTGATGGTCTGCAGAGCGCGGCCTGCCTGGCCACCCGCATTGTGGCGACAATGAGTTGAACCTTCGTCGCCACGGCGATAACCAACCCACTCCACCTTCTCTCCTTCTCAGTCTCTCTCTCTATCTCGCTGTCCCTCTCTCTCTCTCTCTCTCTCTCTCTCTCTCTCTCTCTCCCTCTCTCGGATACACTGCCTCTCTTCTCACTCTTCGATGTCGATCCGTGCAGACACGGCGTCAGACCGCAAACCGCTGTAAGAGCTTAGCGTGCAGCGGGGCAGCCTTCGCATCTCTAAGAGCAGGAGTGTCCGCGGGAGTGACGCTGGAAAACTTTTCCAATCTCCCTCCCCGTTTGGAGCGCACAGCGCACCGGTAGTAATGGGGAGGCCGCGACAGGGGAAACGCAATATCAGTACGATGCAGAACTTTTTAATATCGGTGTGGGAGGGGAGCTCCCGCCGAGTGGGGGAGAGCGGAGCGCGGTGGTGGGGGCGGACTGGGGACAGGCGCGCCAGACACCGTGATTGGCTTGAGGACTGACGTCTACGAGGGGGTTTCTAGTGCGCGCGACTTGCTTCAGGTTGTGATATCCTGGAGCTGGACGGATATTCCTCACACAAATGGGTACGTAATGAACTTAATGGAAATTAATTAATGCGGGAAAGTGGCTTCAGTACTAACACAGTTTCAAAGCAATTTTAGTATCAGCCCGATTGGATGTTACGGAAACCGTTTGAGCTGCGAATTTCCCTGCCATTGTTTTAAACTTCCAGCTAAGATTTGGAAAAAAAAGTTTATAAAATCGACGACATTTTGAAATTTTCAGAAAGTTTAAAAATTGGGTATTACAGGCTGGCCACCGTTATTTTTAGTGGAACAATTTAAAATAATGAGAAAACCATGGACTAATATTTTTAAAAAAATTCCAATTGGTTGGAAAATGCCACGGTGCTGAAAAATTTAATGGCGCAACACTGCGAGGTTCGTGAAGTGAACTGCGTTCCTACGGCAAAGCCGGGCGGGCCTCGCGTGATGACAGTGTACCGCTACAACAGCAATTCCACTTTTCTATTGCTGCGTCGAGCGGCAAAATCGTCGTCGTGAGAACGCATTAGGCATCGTGCAGCACGCGGCGGGGCGGGGCGGGGCGCGCACGTAAGCCCAGAGGAAGTATTTATAGCTTGGCGCTGCATGCCGGCCCGCCCGTACTTACTGCGGGCCACGCCGTGCGGCACGCCCTCGGGACAACATGCAGAGGAGCTTCGATACCGCCGGGCAACATTGTCGACATCCAACACGCCCAACAAAGATACCGGCTAGGGAACCATCACATAGCAAAATAATGGAAATTTCTTATATACCTGCGGAACAAAGCAATTTAATAACCTGAGTGAACCTAGTCGAGTCGGGCCACCATTATTTTCCGAGACCGCCTCGGTCGATTTAAATCTGTGCAATCGCTCCTGAATGGTCTAGAGATTTGACGAGCGTCTACCTGAACGATTAAGATGTCCGCCGTCGGCCGCTGGCGGTCAGCGCCGCGCCGCCGGACGAAACCAGCCAACACTCCGCCATTAAAACGGCGCTTTAATGGATTCCTTGTTATTATCTGCCGTTTCCGGCTTCTCCTTAAATTGAGTTTGTATTATTTTTTTTTACAGTGCTCTCGCCGACCGGACGTGTGGAGGTGGGCAGCCGTAGGCCGGTGAGACGAGGGGAGTCGAATGGGCCGGGCGGGCCGGGCCGGCTCGGCTCGGCTCCTGCCAGCCGCCTGATCCCCCCGGAGCGGCCCTCCCCTCCCCACCACGCCCCGCCGCCCCGCCGCCCCGCCGCCCCGCCCCGGCGAGGAGCCGGCAAGCAAATGAGATGGGATGGACGGGAGCGGGGAGGCGGCGCGGGCCGGCAGTGAGGGGCTGAGGAGGGAAGCCAAGCGCACAAAAAAAAAACTCAACGGGACATTCTTTTTTCGCAGGACTGTTGTTTCAAAACGGAACAAAAAAAAATCACAAAAAAAAATCACAAACGTTAGACTACAAAGTAGGCGAGGTAGTCCACGCAATATTTTCCGCGAGGGGAGGGGGTGGAAAATCTTATGAAAACTCGTGACGAACGTTCGTGAGGAACCGTGTTTTTCTGAAGGCCATTGCATTGTATTCATTGTTCGAGAACAAAAAAAAAATGAGCGAAACTCGGATCCGTCTGAACGGAGGCCACCTGTGCCGCGCTGCTTGTTCGCAGGTTCGGTGTCGCGTGCCGCCGCGTGTCCTCCGAGGCGTGGCGCGTGCGTACGTCGCGTGCGTCGCCCCGCGGCGCGTGTCGGTCGCGTGCGCGGCGCGTGCCCGGCGCGCGCTCGGCACGCGACCAGCCGTCCCACCCTCGCCCTTCCGCGGTGTTGACCACTGAGATTTGGGGCCGCGAAACCGCGGGGACAAATCGGCGGAACTGTTGAATCGACACGTCGCACTCTGCGATCGCCACTCGAGAAAACTCGAGGCCCCCGCGATCTCCGCTTCCCACGCTCAGGCACGTAGCATTTTCGATTGATTTGTCCCGACGTTCGCTGTGCGCTTCGAGCTATCGTATTGCGAGGACATTTTGAAGGGGATGCGGGATGGGCGGCCGCGAGCGCGAGGTTGTTTCGATACTGGGAAAGAACTGCTATAAAAGGGGCGGCAGTGAACGGGCCCGCGATTGACACACGGACCAATACGAGCCGAGCACGACGAACCCGGCCGAGGCGTGCTGGGGGGGCTCGGTGGGAGCCGAGCCGGGCGGAACGAAGCGAACAGCCCAGGGGCGGCCCGGTCAACTGTCTCACTAATGAAGATGTACGAGCACTTGAGGGGGTGGGATCGGTAGAGGGGGGGGGGTCAAGCTGGTCCGGTCCGGGCGGACACCAGGGGTAAACCGCACCCCAGAGAGCCCGATAAATTGAGGAAAGCGTTCGATCCACAGGGCGTAAACTGTAATTTCACGTAATTGAAAAGTATGCGACTCACACAGCATACGTTTTTAACTTATTCAGCTACGTCAAGTCTACGGATCATGGAACGATTACGGTAGCATATCAGAGCGATGGATTTTTCATCTTGAATTCATCGTCAAAAAAAATATATACAGTACATGAATGATTCTGAAAATGGCGCAGTTGGGCGGCGTCGCTTAACAAAGCTAATTAGACATGTACTCGTCGCTCCGTGTCGCGCCGGCTGCCCCAGCGTGTGTTTGAGATGCACTTGGAATGCCGTCGTCCCCTCTCGCTGCAGCGCGGGCGGCGGGCCCGGCCCCAGTCACTTGAATTAACGACGCTGTTTCGGGACGCACACGCCCAGTTAAAAGTCCCTCGGAGGGGGGGGGGGGGGGGGGGCGGCGGTGGCAGCGGCACGGCCGTGCTTCTAAGTGGCTTCGGGGGGCCTCCGCGCGCCGTGCCGTGCCGCGCCACGCCTGGCACAGACAAATTGATTGATTTCTCAATTCGCCCGCAGCGGTCTCCGGCCTAACTACTCCGCTGTAACCCCGCTCGTCCCACGACCCGCCCGGCCCCCATCCGTCAGCCCGCGTTCCGCTGCGAGCCTGTCGTCTATCCTTCTCCCACCACCGCCACTAACCCACTATAGCCAGCTCCCTTCCTTCCTTCCTTTCTCTAATCCATGTCCCCGCGCTTTCTAGCATACACATCGTTTTCCATCACCGTCCGACGCGACGGAAGGGCGTGACGAGGCTAAAACACGACGCTCGCTTTATAGCGACAAAATGGAATATGAGCGTCGTGTTCAAACTTGGCGCCCTGTGTGGCGTGTGTGTGTGTGTGTGTGTGTAGGGCACAAAGGGCAGCAGTCGCAGCGCCCGCCGCCGCCGCTGCCGGCTTCCCACGCACAGCTCGCGCCCCGCGCATAAATTCTTACTCCATTTCCATTCGAATGCGCCGCGGCGGCGGCGGCGCGGGCCCCCGGGTCCCCCCGAAATGGGAGTATAAATACCACATACGACACGTCCGTATACACTCGTATACACCCCACACAGCACAAGGAGGGCCCATTTACACAATCGGCTCCGAAAAATATACACCGACCTGCTGCCGTTGCATGTGTGTGTGTGTGTGTGTGTGTGTGTGTGTGTGTGTGTGTGTGGTGGCGCCGCGCGACGACAAGGCAGTAAGAGTCAATGCAGGACCCCCCGCGGAGAAATACCATTCCCTTCTGTGGTGGTGTGAGTGGCCGCGCGCGTGAGTGTGTAGATCGATACCGATTGTATATGTGGGCTCGTGTGGTGTTTCTTATCTCAATCTCTCGCGCGTGAGAGAGAGAGAAATTTCTTCGTGCATAATCGTGAACTGGCTACGGCTATGCCTACCATGTATTTTTTTCGTCTCAGCGATTCGACAGAGTGTGTGTGTGTGTGTGTGTGTGTGTGTGTGTGTGCACGACAGCAAAAATGATGATGGACGGAATGAGACGGGAAGGAAAGATGGAGGTGAAGGCCTCTCGCAGATCGGATCGGAGCGCGTGCAGAGAGACGAACGGAGAGTGACAGAGAGAAAGAGAGAAAGAGAGAGAGATGCGGTCGAGACAGAGAGAGAGAGAGAGAGAGAGAGAGAGAGAAACGATTTGGGCGAAAGAAAATGAGGAAGAGGAACGCGCGGAGTTCGACATGCATCTTTAGAACACACGCTCGCACAACACAGACAAGCGCGCGCGCACACACACACACACGCACACACGTCTACTTCGTTGTTGCGTATGAGAGACAGAGAAGAAAAACATCACGGCTCGCGAGAGCGTCTGAGAGAGTGTGTGTGTGCGAGAGAGAGAGAGGGAGCGAGAGACAGAGAGAGAGAGAGAGGGGACACGGAGTAGCCTTGTACGGCCCCAACTGAATAATACATCACACGCAGCACGTAGACCCAGACCCGACGGACCCGACCAAACGCGGTGCGCTCCACGGCAAGCCGTAAACCCGACCGGGCGCGCTGGAGGAGAGGGGCGAGGGGGCGGGGGAGGGGGGGAGGAGGGGGAGGGGGAGGAGGGGAGGGGGGGAGGAGGGGGAGGAGAGGGGAGGGGGAGGTGACATGCCAGCTTGCCGTGCCGTGCTCCGGCGGCGGCGGCGGCGCGGCGGGTAGTGGCTCTCTTCCTCCTCCCCCCCCCCCCCCCCCTCCATCTCTGTCTCTCTCGATCCGTCCCTGTGTTACGTTCTTTCTCTCTCTCACACACACACACACACACACGGCCACATGTATAGCCCCAAGCGACCTATCACGGGCAGAGAAGTGAAAAAAAAAGAGGTAAGTACCTTGTCCCCACGGTTTTTATCTCGGTTAGGCCCGCGGGAATGAGTCACCGCCGTGTCGCGCCGTGACGCACAGCGCCGAGAAAGGCCCGGTATGCAACGGCCGGCAGCGGCCGGCAGCGGCCAAACAAGTTTTTGTGTTTGCCGCGCCGCGTTCAAAATGTTTGATCTTCCGTGTGGCGGCGGCGGCGGTGCGAGGAGGCAAGGGGCCCACGTTAGATACGGATTCCCGGAACGGTTCCGATTCTATCTTGTTTTGTTCGGACGCGCTGTTATAATTTTCGGAGGGGTGCATCGCTCTGATAAGGTGACGCGCCCGCCCACTGCCTACTACGTTTTATTTCGCTCATATTCGCCATTATAATTTCGACTTCATCAACACCGTTTTTTTTAGCGGCAACCTCAAAATGTAGGGAAGTGACTATTCAGCGCTAGGATTAACGCCAGAGGCCTGCAAGCGATTGTCGACCCGACGAGCGTGTGTACTCCCTCGATAACTTAAATGAAAGAGAGAAATTATTTTAGGTCTCGCGGGCTGCGGAAGAATGTGCAGAAAGCGTCGCTCAGTGTCTCGCCGCAGAAGCAAACGCCTCGGATGGATCCGAAACAAATTGTCGTAAAATTTCCTTTTTTAAACCCATGTGCGACGATATTTTTTTTAAAAAAAGAAGCAGAGTGGATTGTAAGCTACAGTTGGATCTGAGACCCACTCGTATAGACACATTCGGTGTTTCGGACCTCCCCGCGGCAAGTCTCCATACCAGTCTCCGCACCGACTCGAGGCGCCATTTTCCCTTCCATTTCGAGTACCGTAGGCCTGCATGTACGGTACAACGGTACAACGAGTATGCTGCCGATCTCAAGAGATGCATTGCGCGGGTAAAAGATGCAACAAGAAATAGCGTAGATAGGCAGAGTTTCTCGGACTCGGCCACACGAAGGCCGGCCAACGAGGCGCGTCAAAAATTTGGAGGCGGAGCTCTAACGGATGTACATAATGCTACACCGCCTCTATGAGATCAGAGCCCAGAGCAACGCGCAGCCTGAATATGCGATTTCTGGGCGGCCATGCACGGTTCTGTTTAGATGAAATCAGTGTCGTCGTAGAAGACCAAAGTTACAGTAAAGGGTTCGACCGGCTCGTGAGTCGTAGCTGGCCTGTGGTGTGTCGTCTCTCATACCATCCTCGCATGGTAGAAGTTCTGTTCTTCTGTACCCGCTATCAATCCCCTTTCCACTAGCTTATGCCTTCCGGAGAAACCTAAAACGTAACTGAAGATGACAAGAAAAACAACCGTATCCAGAGCGCGGTGTTTATGTGGGGAATCGCAGCAGAGTGTGGGCGTCAGCCACCAGCCGACTGACAGATTCGCGTGTCTTAGCTCTCGCTGATGATGTGTCACGACCCTTTGGTTGGGTCTTCTACACTTCACTTCCCGGGCTTTGTTTCAAATGACGTTTGCACTGGCTGCCGTCACGAATATTATGACAGCGGACGGCATCGCAGCTCCCCGTAAGGACGTCCGACTGACGGCGACAAAGCGGAGTAATCGACTAGTGGCCATCCTACTACCGACTGGTGGGACTCCGACCACCTCAGCACCAACCAGTCGACGACATCCATCCGACCACTGTGGAGCCTTTCTACCGTCGGTAGGCGGCCCCATTTCCGCCCGTCTAACGTCCCGAGCTCCTCGCCCAGCAGGGCGCCACCGCGGCAGCGTGCTGCGCCCATTTCGACCCGCACCTCAGCGCTAAAACTGTATTTAAATGGCGGCGGCGTTTTTGGCAGTGTGCAGGCGTCGGCAGCGCGCGGAGCGCTGAACGAGGCCGACGCGCGGCGCTGGGCCGCTGGCAGCCGCTGGCAGCCGCTGGGCGCCGCCGGGCCGCGCCGCACCGACGCTCCGATTGGTCGGCCGCCTCCTGCTGCCGCACCCTCCCCCGCCGCTCCCCTCCCCGCTCAGCGCGCGGCCCCGCCGCCTCCCCCTCCCACCTCCCCTTCCCACCGGAGCGAAGGCCAGAGGCAGACAGAGGCAGCCACAGCGTCGGAGGCCAGGCTAGCCTGCCTGCTCTCCCCGCTTCGGCTCGGCTGCTCGGCCCGACGGTTTGGCGTTCGGCTGGTTCGGCTCGTGACGTTGCCGTTCGTAGGGTCGACCCTGATGAGCGGAGCCCTGTTTTGGGGGGGACGGACGTGGCTTGATTTTCTGCCACCAGGAGCGCCACCGTACAGGCGGGTGCCCGCCGCCGCCGCCGCGGCGCACAGCGAGGGCGAGGAACGCGTCAACAGACAAATGCGGCAGGCACACGGAGCGTAATATGCCACGTGGGCCCGAACTAATGGAGTGAGGGTGAATAAGGGGGGACCGAAATATCCGCAGCGGCACCGACATCCTTCATCCCCGGCCCACAGCTCGTACATCACGCCCTTCTCACAGGGGCTTTACTGCACGGCGCAGGTCTGCCTCGCTGCCTCCAGCAGGGGCTTCTCCTGTTCTCCCCACCACCCCAGCAGCAGCCCCGTACTGGTGTTCTGGTGAAAGGTGATATGAGCGCGCGCTCTCTGCTGTTCAGAGGACCGTTTCTCAAACATGGCTGCCGTTTGGCTCAGAATAGGGTACTTATTCCGCTGAAACTCAACCCGGGTGTCGAGAAGAATTCAAGAATCATCTACCAAATGGTCCTCACACATCGTCAGCGAGAGCTAGTGCCCGCAAATTTTTCAGTCGGTCCATAGCTGGCACCCGCGGTGGAAATATTCTCCCTATTCCCTCAGATCTTCGGGATTTTCAGTCAGTCTTATAGTTCACCCGCTCGGTCAACCACGGAAATCCATCGGAAGCAACTCCGAAGCACGTCCCCCCGCACCCTTCCTTCGTCACGTTCTCACTCACTCCCTCTCTCTTTCCCTCGCTCCCCTTCCGGGTTTGCTTTGCCGCACGTCGCCTGCTTGCATTGTCAACACCATCGACAGCCCGGATAAATAAGGCATAATCCCTAATTGCCTCTCGTGAGCCGCGAGCCCCGCCGGCGGCAGCCGCGCCGGCACGGAAAAGAAAACAAGGAACAACAGTAGACCAAACAGCCGCGCCGAGCGGAGCGGAGCTGAGGGGAATGGCGGCGCTGCATATGGCCGGGGCACTTTACCCTGCTGCTGTCGCTGCTCACACGTCCTGCTGTACTGCCGCTGACGTTTCTAACCTGTTCTCGGAGTGCAAATATGTATATAAATTGTTAAGAGCAGCAAGTGGTTGGGTCGGCAGTTCGCTCAAGGACCGCGACCGACCCCGACGCGACACGCTCATAAGAGAAATGCTCACAAGAACTCTCAGAAAAAATTAAATCGGATCGACTAAAAGTAAGGAAAGAAAGGTGCGTGGAGCACCTCGACATAGAACTTCAACTTTCAACTATGAAAATCGACAAAATTTTCGTAGTTTTGAATTTACTATTTTGATGGTGACCAACTCCTCGGATCGCACTTGTACATTTTCTGGTACATTTTGTAGTACTTTTCAGTGGTCGATGACAAATTAGTGCCAGGAGGATCACCTGTACGTTCAAAAATTTTGACAACATTTGCGTCTTCGTAGTTCAAAAATCATTGAGCGACGTCAAAATTTCCGACATTGGGAACGACGTTTCATGGACAGAAACTTTCTCGTTCAAATCCTGTTGATGGACCATCGACCCCGCGGAAATCAAAAGCGATTCGCGGGGCGGTGGACGTCCTGACGGTACCCCCTGGCAGCTAGCTGAACAGCAGCGGGTCAGGTGATATCTGGCCCCGACGGCGAGTCGTCCCCGGTAATTACACAACGTTACGCCGTGGGGTTTTTGCCATGAGTGTCGCCGTGGCCACGGCGCGCCATGAGTCGTGCCATGGGCCCTTATCGCCCGCATTTATCTGCGCCCGCCTCGGGTTATTTATTGCGCATTCCGGCGGCGCGCCGGCTCTTTTCGCCGATACGGCCGCCGCCGCCGCCATACGGATCGCAATTATTTCCGTGTAATTTATAACCCGCGTGCGCTGCCCGCCCGTTGTATTATTTTCCACTTCTTTTCCGCGGTAACGTTATGATGGATATGCTGTGTATGGCCAACGAATGATGTGTGCAAAAGGGTGTGCGTGTGTGTGTGTGTGTGTGTGTGTGTGTGTACACATGACAAACCCGATCTGTTAGAGCGCATTAGTGCTCACATCACTGCTCTGACACACGCTCTCTCTCTCTCGCTCGCACCCTCCCCGGCACCCACCCGTACCATCTGTCCTTGTCGCCCTCCCACGCGCTGCCCCGCGCGCGCTTTATCTTTCTCTCTCCCCCTCTCTCTCTCCCCCTCTCTCTCTCCCCCTCCCGTCGCCGAGGGACGGGGGAGGGGTGGGGCCCGACGCGGCGGCGCCGCAGACAAAACCAAATCCACTTCACTCCGCGGAAGGGTGCAGGAAGAAGAAGAAGAAGAAGAAGAAGAAGAAGAAGAAGAAGAAGAAGAAGAAGAAGAAGAAGAAGAAGAAGAAGAAGAAGAAGAAGAAGAAGAAGAGCCACAAACACGCGGGGGGAATTTTGAAATACAGTAACTCGGAATTCTCGACGGTCAAGTAATATTATGCCATGGCTCCCACGACAGAGAGACGGCGCCGAAATATTTCAATAAAACTTGTCGCTTGCCGCCCTTCTGTCGTCTCCCTCCCTCCCCGCAGCCTCCCCTGCTTGTTTCGCAATCCACCTGATATCACCCTCCACATTCTAACGAGACAGTCGCACCCTTCCACACTACACCTCTCTCTCTCTCTCTCTCTCTCACTCACTCACTCACTCTCTTCTAGTGCTTGCCCGTCCTGTGCTCAGATATCTCCTGTGTGGCGTTTCCCCTCTCACCCCATTTGCCTGTGTTATTGTATACTTGCTCTTTTTGTTGTCCTCTCTCTTTCTCCCTCTCTCTCTCTCTCTCTCTCTCTCTCTCTCTCTCTCTCTCTCTCGGTCGTTTTGTCCACCAGTGCTCCGCCGCATACGCGCAATTGGTTAGCTCCAAATTGTTGACGAGAGCATCTCGCTCATCGCCCATCAGCAGCGGCGGTGAGGGGAGCGGGGCGCGTGGGGCGCACTCTGGCGGCGCTGCTCGTGTGACGAGGGGCGTTCGAATCTGCAATGCAAATGCGAAAGGCGAGAGGAGGTGTACGTCTGGCAGAACAGCGCGCAAAAATACATTATTTCTGCGTTTCGTGTGCTGTGCATTTGCTTTTGTTTATTTCCCTGTTTTTTTTCCCTTTCCTGTCCTCTCTGCCCTACACACAAAGCCCATCATTATTTTTTTTTTTGCAGTCCCAGTTTGTTAAATGTCTGCTCGTTTTCTTGTGCATTAATTCTCGTGATGTTGCTTCTTTTTTTATGATTATTTCCCCCCCGCACTTACCGCCGTACGCCGAGCTGCTGCTGCTGCCGCTGTGAGAGGGGGAAGGGGACAGGACGTAAGCCCGTGTCGCCCTCCGCTGTCCCCCGCGCGCGCCCCAACTGTTTACCCTGCTACTTGTGTTTTATTTTTCACCGCTCTGCGCGGCGCGCACACCTGACCACCACCGCCGCCGCCGCCGCCGCCGCCACCCTTTTAATGGCCCCGCACCGCCATGCGCCGTCTATTTGGTAACCTGTTATTGCCGGCCTGCGTGTTATTATACCCCGAGAGGGGATGGGCCCCCGATAACCATCGCATCTCCGCGATCAGACCCGCCAACTTCTCTCTCCTTTGCGCACCAAAACAAAAAAAGAGGTGTATATATGTATTTTGACCACACGAAGTATGGCATTACGTGTTGCCTTTTATTTCAGAAAATTTCCGATGTTGCGTTCATTGTCGTCCCCTCCCTCTCTCTCTCTCCCTCTCGCTCCTGCGCTGGCCCTTGGTATACGCCCTATCTGACCATCACCGAAGCCGCGCCTTGGTGTGTCGGCGCGGGCGGGCGTGTATTATACGGGATTATAACGTCATGAGGTGGCCGTATACGTTTCCCATCGGGATCTGGACGGAGCCATCGGGAGTGTTTATACCGTCTCACTTCGTCCCACGACACGGCGACGCGCCTCCCATCCTCTCCGCAATCCCGGCGTGTCGGCCGGCAGAAAGGGGAGCGAAAACAGAGGGGAAAGTGAATGAAAAAGCCTCGGTGCAATATTTAGAGAGCAACCTGGCGCTCCCCTCGTTCTGCACGGTCACGCCGCCCTCTCTCTCTCTCTCTCTCTCTCTCTCTCTCTCTCTGTCTCTCTCGCTCCCAATGTCTCTCTCGGGGAGGGGAAGGGGGGTCGGGTGAGAACACGGACAGGCTGGAGGGAGGGGGGACGGTCTAATGGGGCGCCGGGACACTGGGCATCCATGCCGAGCTCGGGCCATGGAGCGGGCTGCCTACCCAGCAGGGCGCCGCCCTCTGCAGGCACTCAGAGACCGAGGGAGAGGGAGGGAGAGGGAGGGAGAGAGAGAGTGAGAGAGAGAGAGACACGCATATGCCGGCGGCGCCCGCAGAGGCGGCGGTTGGCGCTCTCGCTCCAAATCCAAATCAAAGCGAGGGCGGAAATTGGACTCAGTGGCCGCCGCAAGAGAGAGAGAGGGACGGCGGTGAGGGAGAGGGAGGGAGGGAGAGGGCGGGAGGGACGCTGCCGGGGGCGCCGCGGTGCCGCCGCCGGGGCCCGCTCCCCTCCCCTCTGCCCGGAGCCACACGCCGCGCAACGCCGCGCCACGCCACGCCACGCCACGCCACGCGGCCCGCTGCTACAGTACATGCTAAGCCTATCAGCATACAGACGGGAGAGGAGGGCCGCACCGCGTGTAAAGAGTTGACTCTCTGTTCGCGGGGCTGATTAGGTGCGACAGGCCGCGGCGTCATTCTCTTCGCCCACGTTCCTGCGGAGTTTCTTTACATTCTTTACGGGACTTTGTGAAGACGGTCCGCGACCAGAAAGGAAATGAGAGCGGCCCGGAGATGGTGCCCCGCGCCGCGGCCCCCCGGCAGCCTCGTGCGCCACGTTCCTTCCTGCTGGCATTAGGTAGTACTCCACTCTCCGCGGTCTGAGCTCCAATCTCGGCTTCCGGTGGCGGCGCTGAGAGCCGCTGAGAGGCGGGGGAGCTGTCGGGGAAGTCCATCCCCGCTATCTGGCCGGGGCTAGGCCAGCCAGGCCGCCCTGCCCCGCCCGGCCCGACCCGGCCAGGGGTGAGGCGCGCTCCCATGAAATATTAATGCGGTGACGGAGGGTCCGGCGGCAGCGGGACGGGACGGGACCACGGCGTGCCGCGGCCTCGGCCCTCCGCCCCTCGGCCGCCGCCCCCGCCGTGCCGCGGCGCCCTCCCTCCCCCGTCAGCACACCTAACCAGCCGGCAAACCAGATTATTTGTCTGCAGCGGGCCGATAGCGGGCCGCCGCCGCCGCCGCGGTCCCCCATCGCAGCGCGGGGCTGAGAAATAAGGTGTGGACGGGGCCGCCGCGGGCACGGCTGGCTAGCAAGCAAAAGGACCTTAAAAAAAGGGGGGAGAAAAAGAGAGAGAGAGAGAGAGAGAGAGAGAGAGGGCCTTTCCTCCGTGGCTTTTTTCACGTCACTTTGCGCGCGAGCTCAAGTGTGAAGCGGAGTGCGCCGCCCTCTGCTCTCGCACGCCACTTTACCGCGCTGCGACGCGCGTGAAATATAAAATATGTATGTACGGAATCGGGCCTCAAAAAACTGAGAAACAGGTTTATAAAAAAGGTTTTTTTTTTTAAATGAATGACATGCACGCAGATTTTAAGTAAAATCAGTGAATACCCCAGAGCCCAAAATATAATTTTTAAAAACGTTGAAAAAAAAATAATGCAGAGTTGATGAGAGAAAGATGATTAGAAGGGCAAATGAGCTGTGCGTCCCGCTTTTATTTCAGAGACAATTTCGCTAACAAGCTGCTGCTGCTGCCGCTACTGTCCTCCTCTAAATGAAGGCCCTCGGGGATGCGCTATTTTTTCCCCGCGGCGCGCGCGCGCACCCTAAAAGCCACCCCCAAACGCCGCGCCAAGCGCGCTGCTCGTGGCTTGGCGCCCAATAGCCTTGCTGTTGACGACCCCCCCCCCCCCCCCCCCCTCCCTCCCCACTCCCTGCCCGCGCCGCTCCTCGCAGACCACGCGGTGCGCGCTCCGCACGGGCTCCTCGTATTTTTAGACGCGCTTGCAATATTTTCCGTGTCATTACCCCGAGCGTAAACGGAGCCGTGACGTCGCGGTCGGGGCTCGGCTCGGCTCGCTACGCCGACACCGCCCTGGACTGGCCGCGGGGCCGACGGGCCCGACGGGGCCGCGCCGGGCCGAGCGGGCATGCCGACGGCCTCCCGTACGCGCTGCTGGTATTGTTCTCGGAATTAATTATACGGCCTGTTCATTCAGCCGCGACGCTTCCGTTTCTTGCGCCCCTCCCCCCGTCCCCCTCCCCCGTGGTCCCGTCGTCTCCACTTGGGCCTGCCACCGGCAGACCGGACAAACTTCCGCTCCCTCCGTGCCCACCCACCACCACCACCACCGCCGACCTCTCAACCCCTTCACAGCCCTAAACACTTGCACTTCACCCTTATGAATTTGAGCTGAATTAAAATGTGACACTTTGTTTTTAATTTTTTGATTTTATTTGCCGTTGCTCCAGCATTTTTACATTGCCATTTTTTTCTTTAAATAAAGAAACTCTACTTTCTAAAGATACATTTCAACTCGGGTACCGATATTAACTACAATGTTGCCGCGTCGGCGGCGATGCTGGCATGTGACGCACGCGGCGTGCATATTTGCACTCACACACACGCACGCACACACACACACACGCGCACAACGGCAGAGCAACGACCGGCACCGTAAATTATTGGTAATCCAGGTCAGCGCAGCGCTGCCATGTCTGGCGATGCCAGGACTGTCAATAGCGCGGCCGGACTGTCAATAGCGCGCGACACGCCGCGTTTGCACGACATGTGCTCTCCGTTCGGCTCGGCCCGGGACTCTGGCGGACACGCGACATGCTCTCCTCGCGAAATGTCGACAAACAACTGTGACGGAGAACAGTGAGCCAGTGCCCCCCTCCTCCCTGATCCCCCGCTCCGCTGCTCCGCCTCCCCCCGCGGGGCCCCGTGCAGCCCCGTGCAGCCCCCGGCTACCGGGGCGGCTACCTGCTGCGGCGGCAGGGCCCTGTCGCCGTCGCCGTCCTCGAGCCCGGCTCAGTCCAGCTCAGTCCTCGGAGGACTGCAGGCAGAGCGGAGCGTCTCCCGCAGCGCGTCTCCGGCCGAGTCGAGGTTGTTCAGAAAATAAGCCGCGTTCGCGAGTGAAGTGTGGCGCCATGAGGCGGAAGAGCATGAAGCGGCGGATGAAGCGGATGGCCGAGCTGAGCCTGCTGGCCAGGCGGAGGAAGAAGCTGTCGGCCAGCCGCCCGCCCGACCCGGAGCACGCCGAGGAGGGCAACAAGGAGGACACCAAGCCGAGCGAACGCCCACCCGGCCCTGACGGCGAGGGGTCCGCGCAGCGGGGGCAGGCGCCGGCAGCTGAGGCGGCCAGGCCGACGACGCCCGGCCCCGAGGACACCAGGGGCACCACGGAGGACACCGAGGACGCGAAGGAGGACGCCAAAGAGGACACCACGGAGTGCACCGAGGACGACGCAAGGGAATGCACCAAGGCGGACACGAAGGCAGTCACAAGGGAGAGCGCCAAGGAGTGCAGCAAGGAGGACACCAACGACAGCGACAAGCACACTAAAGGGAGCGCTAAGGAGTACAACAAGGAGGAAATCAACGACACGGGCACCTCCGCGACAGCAGAGTGAGTACTCCATAGCTGCGGCAGCTGCCCTGCAAAGTGACTCGGCTAAGGTCCAAGTTTTGGGACGGCCCCTGCCTGCCCGGGGGTCTGGCGGGGCTGGACCGGTGGTGGCGGTGCGTGGGGGCGGGGCGGCGGGGGTGTGCCGGGGGCGGCGCACGCGCGGGGGCGGGGTGGGGGCGGAGCGGCCGGCGGCGCGGGGGGTGGCCTGCACCGCGTGCGCCTGACACGCTATTACAAACACTTATATGATACGCCGGCCAGTGCGCTGTGCTGTGTGAGAGAGAAAGACAGAGAGAGAGCAGAGGCCCCCCGCGTCGGCAGGCCGACGGTGGTTTATATATCGGGAGCGCGGATTCAATATCAAACGGCGAGGGGAGGAAATGAACCTCCCCGCCGGCGGCGCTCAGCTCCGTGCCGGACGACGGCGGCGTGGGGCGTGACCCCGGACGACGACTCCTGCCCGGCGCACTGCTCGGCCACCGCTGGCGACGACGGCCGCTGCACTGGGAGTACGTACAATCCCCCGGTAAACACTCTGTGTATAGCCTATGAGAAATTTAACGGCCCTGTTTGTTCGGCGCGCCGAAGGGGCCTATGGTAATACAAGGACAAGGACCGGCGATCACGACGACGTCACGATGCTGATATTTTGCTTTTACCCGCGCTGCGGTGCGGCGCTGCGGCGGTGCGGCGGTGCGGCGCGGCCGTAAACGGTCGCTACAAAAGGTTTCGAGGTCGACAGTCTCTCTGCCGTGCGGGCCTCGGTGCGGCGATGGCGATGTGCCGCGCTCTCTGTAAGTGTCAGACAAGGATCGATGTGGTCACGTGGTCACGGCCGGGACTGGAATGCTGCTGCTGCAGCGGCGGCGGCGGAGGCGGCGGAGGTAGAGGCGGCGGTGCAATGTCAATAGCCCTTCACAATGATGGCTGCACAGGCAGCAGCAACGGGCTACGCGGACCGCTAGCGAACCAGCAGAAGGGAGAGATAGAGAGCGAGTGAGTGAGAGTGAGAAAGAGAGAGAGAGAGGAGAAGAGGGAGGGAAAGAGATGCAGCCGGCGAAATGAGGAGGCATAAAACAGACGAAGAAGGTGCGCGCGGAAGGTCACGGAACAAAAGGCACCTTGTTGGCCGCCTTGTTTTCGGTCGTTTCCTCGAAGCCTCCGTGCCTCCCCCCTCCCCCCACCCCTCTCCTCCCCGCGCCGCTTCCCCTTCCCTCGCAGCCCGCCGCCGCCGCTAGGCAGCAGCAGGGCAGGCCCGGCCCGGCCGCCCGCGTGGGGCGGATGTTTGTGAAGCCGTCAAAGCTTTTGCGAGATTCCGTCTTCTCGCCGCCAGAGCGCAGCACCGTCCCGCCGCGGCCGACTGGAAACCTTCCAAGCGCCTCGAACAGAGGCCACGCGCCGCGCCCGAGGGGCCGGGTGCCCGCGGAGGGGATGCCGGCCGACGCCCCGCCGCCGCCCCCAGGGGCCGCGTCCTGACAGGAGAGCAATCTCATCCCCGAAAGTGAGAGCCGTAGCTTTTCCGACTAGAGACCCCTGACACTGTCAACGAATTGGGATGCGGCGAGTGGTGCTGCCTCAGCAATAAAACGTTGTCCGATACGCCCGATTTCTGGTCGATTCAACTTTAAATTCTCGTCGACTGAGCGCACTGCTGCGGGCCCCGTTTGACGCCGCCTCGGGTGGAGCGGGCTGGCCGCGCCACGCGCCACGCCGGCGGGGTTAAATGCGGCGACTCCTTTTTCTAACAGTGCCGCCGCCATGCTGGGCGCTGCTGCCGCCGACAGACGCCTCGTGCCTCTCAGAACCGAGGCAACGTTTCTAACAAAGTGGCCCGGCCAGCCGTTTTTATCGCCGTCTTGTTTTTGTTTTTCGTGTTGGCTGGGTACGCCGGTACCCAAGCCCGGCGGCCCGGCGGCCGTGCTGGCGCTCCGAGGCCAGCGGGTAGCAACACGGCAGACGTGTGAGCGGGCGGAGAGTGGAGGGAGGCGAGGGGGGGCAGCGCCGCTGGAGGCCGAGCCGTATGTATTTACCAG
The DNA here is from genome assembly GCA_026979955.1 of Megalurothrips usitatus. Lineage (NCBI taxonomy): Eukaryota > Metazoa > Arthropoda > Insecta > Thysanoptera > Thripidae > Megalurothrips > Megalurothrips usitatus. The sequence continues at coordinate 4,699,135 of CM049602.1, forward strand.
CCCGGAGCAGACCTGTTTGACGCGGCGTGGACCGCCGCCGCCGCCGCCGCTGCTCTCACACAGAGGGAACGTATATATTGCATGCCAAACAACTCTCTCGAATCGTGCTCTATCGCTCTGCCGCTCGAGGCGGGGAACGGGGCATGTAAAACGATTAGTGCTGACGTTGTGGCGCGAACACGCAATGCGCGCGCACGTGTGTGTGTGTGTGTGTGTGTGTGTGTGTGTGTGTGTGCGTGCAGCACCAGCGCCACACAGGCTGTTCCCAACGACTCCACTGTTTGGAAAAAAAATTATCTGGTGCCCAGTGTCGTCCGTTTTTCGATAAGTGAAATAACGGAGCACGTACGATTTTGTCCGAACGCGTCTGGCCGTGGTGCGGTCAGAAAGGAGCTCTGCGTCGGACAGGTCCACAATGTGTCCCCTTCCCACGGTACGCTTCGTAAAGTTCGCACCTTCCCCGGCCTGGCGCCTGGTGGAGTAAATCGTCGGGTGCGACTCGCTCACATCAGCTCCGCCCAGAAGTTAATTAGTCACTAACGATTCTCATCTTGAAAACATGGCGGTAGACGACGGATCACGCCAGACGGCCACGCGTAGAAAAAGGCGATCACGTTGCGAAATGCGGGACGTAATGCGGACGAGCGGCTGGTCTCAACTGAGTCATGATTTCGAAACTGTTTGCGACACAATCAGCGCCCCTTCCCGGCCTCCTGATTCAGCGGTGACGTCACCGCCCCGTTTGACGGTCGATCGGCTGCAGGCGATGCGATGCCGGGCGATGCCTCTCCAATACAGCGTCGCGGGGTGTCCATGTATTTATAGTCGGGACGACCTTTGCTTGGCATTGCGCCGGGCGCACGACACGACAGCAGCATCAGCGGCGACGAACGACGTGGGGAAAGAAGGAGAGACGAGGAGAGGATGAATGGAGAGGGGAAAAAATAGTCTCGAAGAGGGGTGGAGGAGGCGAAGTGAGTGAGCACGCCGAGCCGCCGACCCTAAGCGGGAGGGCGAGCGGACAGGGAGGGAAGAGGAAGAAAATAAAGAGAGAGAGAGAGAGAGAGAGAGCAGGGCGAGGGGGAGGGAAGCGGGGTGCCACCTGGTGCCAGTGCCGGGTCCGGCCGCCGCCTCGCCCGCTTCGCCCGTCAACACGGACGCGGGCGAAGCGGAGTCGGCGAGAGCGGCGCCCCCCACCACCGCGGCCGCAGTGACGTCACGCGCGCCCATTGGCCCGGCGGCGCGAGTGGGAGGAGCGCGTGACGAAAGCGCGCAAAGCGGACGGGGCGATAACCGCCGAGCCGGGCCGCCGGCCGGGAGCAAAGCGGAGGAGAAAGAAAGACCCTCCAGTTGCGACTCAGATGCGGCCGCGTGAAGAGGTGCGCGCTGCTCCAGAGCGGAGCTGCGGTGTGTCGGCCTTGTTGGAGGGCCGCTGGTGACCTCCGGTGACCACTGGTGACTCCCGAGCCGGGTGAACGCGGCCGCCGGTACCGAGCCGAGGCCGAGCCGGCTGTCTGTCAGTGGGTGTGTGTGTGTGTGTGCTGTTCCCATGGATAACCTCAACATGTGTGTTGGATACGCGTCATCGCCTTTTGGATAACGTACCGGATACCTTGTACAGTGTTTGCGGAGGATGTCCGTTGAGTGAGTATCTATCACCAAAAGTTCGGGTGTGGGCTTTCGGGCCGGCTGCTCGGCGCTGGGACAGCCGGGCGGGCACGGCAGGCAGGCCCACAGCGGCGGGGCCGGCACGGCTGGCTGTCGGAGCCGTGCAGCGCCGCGGGGAGGGAGGGGGAGGGGCAGGGAGGCCGGAGGGGGAGGGGGGAGCGGCACTCGGTGCGAGGGGAGTTCGGAGCATGCGCGCTGGCTGGCACCGGCTGGCTGCCGGGGAGGCGAGGAGAGGCCCGAGTGCACGCCGTGTTTACTTTCTGAGGAAGGGCGAAATATCCGTCCGCGGCGCGGCCCGGTCACCCGGTAGGGCGAAATCGACGGTCTGCGCTCTCATTGCTGCCGGGAGACACGATGTTGTAAAACGGTGAACCGTGTCAGTTCGAGTTACAGCGCGGGGTCTGGTCCACAATTAGGATTAGGGTCGGGGAGGGGAGGGTGGGGACGGGGGTCGGTCGGACGGACGGGTCTTGTTGTGTATTCTTTTGTGATGCGAGAATCGTTGCTGCTGTGCTCCTCGGTGCTCCCCCTCCCCCCCTCTCATTCCCTTGAAGGGCCTGGCCTTCATGTGCATTCCGATTCTCCGGAGTTCACAACGGTTCAGTATAGTTGGTTGCAAACCCAGAGTCGCCCCAACACCTACCACGCCATTCATCCACAGTGCGCAAGTCTGTCCACTGCCTACAACACCGTTATTGTGTCCTGCTTAGTTCAATGGACAGCACATTTTCTTATGTGGGGTCTCAGTCTCAGGTTCGCACTTCGCCGAATTGACCACCCTCATTTCACTGCAGTTATGAAACGTACTATACATGTAGGTGGCCCAACTCCCCCACCGTGCTACCCCGTCCGGCCTCCCCTCTACCAGAGGAAACGGATGTGTGTGATCGCACCGAGTGTGTGTGTGAGAGTGGGCGGGTGTGAGTGGGGGGGGGGGGGGAATGTGAATGGTGGCGGCGGGTCGAGTGCGTCAGGAGGTACAGTGCATGTGCAGAGTCACTTGGCAGCGGGATGTAGTGGCCACCCTCGTCTGTTGATTGTCCTCTGGAGCCTTTTGCAGATGCCACGATCTCCGTAGACCAACTCCACACGGCTTCGGCGGCACACGAAGACCAGGCCAACGCGCGCGAGGCGCATGGAAGGAGTGGACGCACTGCGCCGCTGCAGCTGTCACACCGACCTTGGTATACCTGCCGGGAAGGGGACCGTGGACGGACTGTACTTCCTCCGCCGTCACCCCGGAGGGACGCCGTCTGTCATTTGAGAAGACGCCGAGTTGATAACACGCGGATGATAAAGACGCCCCTGCCTCAAATTGGACAGCCCGGCCCTTGGAAGTCACCGGATGGCGCTGGCCTCCCACAGCCAGGACAAGACTTTATATATATATATACACCCAACTGTGGGAAGAGGCCACGAGGCGGAGAAAAAAAGGATCAAGAAAGAAGTCATGTCACGCGTGGGGCAGGTCTGGTGTCCGGCCAGCGCATCGATCCTTGTCAATGCCGGTCATCTATTTTGGCAGCTGATGCTCCTCCCCCTCGTGCTGGGTTTCGGGTTGTCACACCGGGCCGAGCCTAAACAAACCCAGAGATGAGTCCGGCAGCTGGCGGCGTACCGGCGGGCACCGTCGGTCTAACGCACCTGCCGCTGCCGTGGGCGTCGCGGCGCTACGGATGAAAAATTCTAAAGTTTCGCCCACGCAGCGGAGGCGGGACACCGTTTAAGAGGAGCTACGAGCGACGCCTGGGATAATCACGCCTTAAAATACATAAGGTCCCTCGGGGCCGTTGCTCCATTATTAATGACCCAAGGAGCCCCGTCCTAAGTAATGGCACTGCCGTGTTTGAATGACAGAAAGGGCCGAATGGCCGAATAGGGCCGTGTCCGTAGAGCTCCTTCCCTCGGCGGCGATGCGGCCATGGCATGCCCGAGGGAGCGGTGCGTAGATGGAGAGTAACCACATGAGATGACCGGCACTACTGCTCGGCTGTGTGTATTGACAACAGCACGTAGTACACGTGGGCGAGAGTTTGGCCTGAGGAATGTTTGTTGATGTCGGCTGCTGGCGCCATAGCCCTTCATCTGGAAGAGTCGTTCCAACGTGGGGCGATTGGATGGTGTCCCGGCAAGGCTTTCACCCCCCTGTTGGCATTGTCATGGCAAACATCGATGAGCTCGCTGGCACCGAGCAGGTGACGCACGCCCTGTGCGTCCGTGGACCGGCCGGGCCCTAGCCAGAGGATGGGACCGAGAACACCAGATAGAAGGGACCCTCTCCGACCGAACCGGTTGCTGCCTAAATACGCGGCATGATGCGGTTATTTATTGGCTGAGGTGGGTGTCGGTCGGGCCTTAGGGCCGCGTCTAGAGGCACCGAGAGGGGCGTTCGCCACCAGCGCGCTCGAGGAAACCGTGGCGGTCTTGTCTGACTGCCGCAGCTGCAAGCGGTCCTCGGCGGCACTCGACTGGGCTGATAGCCGTCGGTGCAGGCAGGCAGGCCTTGCGGCGTCTGCGTACGGATGAGCCCTATCTCTCGCCGCTATCCGCCGCTAACCTGGCAGCGACAAGAGCCGACAACGCACTGCGGCGGATCGGATGGGGTTGCAGGCAGCCTCGGCTGCGTCCGCAAGCGTCCCCCCACCCGACTGGGCGCTTGCCGCGGCGGCGGCTGTCTCCGGAACTCTATGAATACATACCGGTCCGAGGGTGACCTGGTGAAGGTCGCGATCCCCCGCTAGCGGTGGTGGACCGGAGTACACTGCAAAGCAGTAACGCGTTTGCCCGCCCACATGTGACAGTGGCGTCGCTGTCTCCGGTCGGCGGCGCGCGGCGGTCCAATGAAGACGCTCGGGGCTGCTGTTTAATGACGCCTGAGATGACCGTCCAAACTGGTTCTGGAGAGGCGCCCGGGGAGGGGCAGAGAGAGAGAGAGAGAGAAGTGTGTGTATGACAGAGCCAGATGGCAGGCGTTTAGGCCCAAATGGACATTGAATCTCTCGTCAGACCAAAGGCATGAGACGCAAGCAGAAGCGTGTTTTCGGTTGGCACTGCACCGCCTCTCTATGCGAGGACCGCCACGGAAGGGGGCCACGTCGCCGAGAGCAAGAGAGACAATGAAGGGGGGGTGGTGGAAAGGCAGAAAAGAGAGAGAGCAAGCGAGAGGAGGGCACCTGTTGAACAGGCGACCCTCCGCTCCGCGCTCCGCTCCCCCTCCCTTCATCCCCCGCGCTGCCTGGGGCGGCTTGGGGAGGGCCCTCTGTATATTGCCTCAGAGGGAGGCGGGCGGCGCACCCCTCGCGCGGCCGTGCCTGCGCCCCAGCAGATCAAGAGGATCGCCTGCGTTCGACAGCTCGCCGGTCGTCGTCCTCCCCCTTCACTGCTGCTGATCGGCCCCCACTCCGCATATGTCCTCTCTCTCTCTCTCTCTCTCTCGCACAATTTGCTTCGCGAGTCACTTCTGCTGTCGGGGACTTGTAGTGCCTCGATGACTATCGGCGCCCCGAACCTCACGACGACGTTCCCACAGTGCGGGACCGCGGACCGCGCCGCGGGGGGTTAATTGTCCTCATTCAGAAGCCGACACAATGAGAATGTTGTCGGTCAGATGAGCCGCGGCACGACGCACCGGCCGCGGAGCCCTCTCTGAGAGGGGAGCCGGCGAGAAGGTCGAGTTGGCAACTTGCTGAACACACGGCGACGCGGCGCACTTGAGCCGGCGGAGCGCGGAGCGGACCGCTGCGCCTGGAGAAAGCGATACGGAAGCGAAGCGGATCTGCAAACCGCAGCGGAATAACCGAGCCGGGCTGCTGATCCCATCCAATCACAGTACCGGCGGCGTCTGGTGCGCGGCCGACTGTCCTGCACTTGTGAACGGCGGGCCCCACTCCGAAGTCATCCGGCGAGTAATATTCCGCGCGGGGACTTCTGATCAGGCCGTGGAAGCCTTCAGGAGCGAGGACCATCATCAAACCCTGACGACGGGGCAGCCGGGTCGCCTGGAGTACGGTCACATTGTAGTTGCAGGCTGCTGTGGATGACGCGGCTGCTGAGACCAACCCTCACCAGGGTCTCGATGTATGCCAACGCCCCAGAGGCTTGTGAGATCCCGGCCCAACCTCGGAGCGACATCCAAATCCGGTTCCAGCTCCAGCTCCGGAACATCGACGCGAATCAACCGCGGATCAGCTAACGTACCAATACGCGGGCCGGGCAGGCGCCGCCCCGGACCCTCGACTTTTTCGTATTCACGGGAGCTGCGGGCTCACACTCCCCCGCCGGCTCCCTCCCTCCTCCCTCTAATCCACGGCGTGCACGGCGGCTTGCCTCGGCTCGCCTCCCTCCCCCACGCCGCACCGCCGCCGCGCAGAATAAAACCAATACGTGTAATGACCCCCGCAGCCGGGGCTCGGCCCCGTCGGGCTCCGCCGGGCTCCGCTCACCTTGGCAGCCGGACGCCAATCACAGCGCGAGGCGGCGCAGCGAAGCACGCACGGCATGCGTTCACACGTGAGGAGGCGTCATCATGCAGGAGCCGGCAATCAGGTGCCTCTCCCAGGCCGCCCAGTCGTCAACCACACCGAACTGGGGTCTGTACACAAAACTACAGTTCCAACACTGAGGGAACAGTGCAGGATGATTGAGATAAACTGCAGTTTTCCGCGTTAACAAGCATCTCCCCTTCTCGCCGGCACCATCGGTTTTTCTGTCCGACTTATAGTTTAGGCCCGAGCGTTCGCAGGAAAATAGGCTGTTTGAGGAGCGTTTTGCCTCTTTTGAATCTGCCGGGCTCGAAAAGCCACGCTGCAAGGTGGCGCGGCGGTGGCTGTAGGAACTACGTGCACGCTGGGTGTGGGTGTGATGGTCTGCGGAGGCTGGCCTTTACAACTGTGTACACAACGACGCAGGGACAAAGAAAGCAATAACCGTGACGCTCCGTTCTGTGCCTGCCGGGCCGGGCGGGCCAGACCATGTGGACCGCGGGCTCTCGCCTTCCTTCCCGGCTGCCGGCTGCCGGGCCCCCGCTGCTGCTCGGGCCGAGTCAGCCGCCGGCACTGGCCGCTCCTCTGGGTGTCCCTGCCGGGCCCCGGGCCCTGGTCTCCGCTGTCCGGTGCAGTGGAATTACCCAAACGGATCGTGCCAACATGTGCCGAAACATACCTCGAACCGACCAAATTTACAATGTACTCAATCCTTCTCTCTCTCTCTCTCTCTCTCTGTCTCTCTCTCTCTCTCTCTCTCTCTCTCTCTCTCTCTATCTGTCCTCTCCTCGCGCTGCTGTTTCCAATGAAAGCCACAGTCTCAGACGGGGTACGGATTAGCGACCCCGTGGCCGGTGCCGCTCGGCCCCGCATCGAGTCAGATGTGTCGTTCATTACCTGCCCTAATCCTATCAAGGAGCCGGCCGACGGGTGACTAAGTGACAAGCAGTGCCAGGCCGTGCGAGAGCGATGGCCGGTACGGGAGACGCAGAGCCAGGGAAGCCCAGACGAAAACTATGGGAGCCCAGAATCCAAAATCTGGTTCCGGTCGCGATTGTCAAATTCTCATGCGGACCACTTTTCAGTTATATTCATTGTGGCGCCAAATAGAGCAGCCCTACCAATAACTGTCATGTCAGTAAGTCTGCGGGTCCCGAAATTTCCACCATGCAAAATGCCACTGCAGAGCTCTGCCGCTGCGCCTGGCGACGCTCCGCCGCTGCCTGCCTGCCGCCCCCGCCCCCGGTCAATGAGTCCAAACGTACAGGGCCCAAAACCTTCGACGTACAACCAAATTCTAATGCCACGCCGACAAAATGCACGGCGGCTTGCCTCGGCTCGCCTCCCTCCCCCACGCCGCACCGCCGCCGCGCAGAATAAAACCAATACGTGTAATGACCCCCGCAGCCGGGGCTCGGCCCCGTCGGGCTCCGCCGGGCTCCGCTCACCTTGGCAGCCGGACGCCAATCACAGCGCGAGGCGGCGCAGCGAAGCACGCACGGCATGCGTTCACACGTGAGGAGGCGTCATCATGCAGGAGCCGGCAATCAGGTGCCTCTCCCAGGCCGCCCAGTCGTCAACCACACCGAACTGGGGTCTGTACACAAAACTACAGTTCCAACACTGAGGGAACAGTGCAGGATGATTGAGATAAACTGCAGTTTTCCGCGTTAACTGCAGTTCAGTGACAGTGCAGCGGCAGCTACAGTTTATGAACTGTAGTTTATACCATATATATTTACTCGAAAAAATCACCAGCGTGAACTACTCCAAGAAACTACAGTTACACTGCAGTATTTGTAGAGAAAACTACAGTTCCACCGGAGAAAAAGTACTTCATTATTGGGACATACATAATATGCCGAGTAGCTGTAGATTACTGAACTACAGATAGGGCACTGTAGTGCAAACCACAGATTCGCCGTAGACTGCGTAATTCGCACTCATCATTCACCCGGGGGGGGGGGGGGGGAAGGGTTTGCTCGAGGGGTGTTGGCGTGGCATCGCGCGGCTCGACCACAAAAATGAATGATAATGGCTTCCCAAATGAAAGGGCGTTGGCGTCGTGTTCCCTCCCGACCTGCTGCTGACACTTTGGCGATGCTTGTCTGGCGGGCTGCTGTTTCCAGTGGCAGGTGCCGCGGTGTACTGCTATGGTTGGACCACCCCCGGCACGGCACCAGTCCCCCCCTGCCGCTCCCCGCCGCCGTGCCGCCGTGCCGCCGCGGTGTGTGGTCGTCCACCCCGACTATTAACGAGCGCCGTATGCAAATGCCGCCGAGTAAAGCACGGCGCCTTATCGCCACGATTACGAGCGTGTCCGATGAGCAACGCCCCCTAATCACATCCACCGAGGCCGTGCTTACTCCTGGCGGAGGCGGTGGACAACCAGGAAGGCGCGCGGCAAACGGCCCCCGCGCGGAGAGGAGAGAGGCCCCGCCCCATTGTCGCCCGCTATCAGTCCGCCCCAAATTACGAACGGATTCCGGGGCCGACTCTCCACCAACGTGGCCCGCGTATTCACGCCTCTCATTTCTCTCTCACGCCCTCCTTCTCCCTCTCCCTTTCTGTCCTTTGCTATGGAAGCGCCACCACCGGAGGAGTGGTTATTTCCATTCCCTTTTTCACCCGGTCTCCCCCCGGTGGGCCCCTCTCTCTCTCCCTCTGTCTCTCTCTCCCTCTCCCTTTCTCTCCCTCTCTCTCTCTCCCTCCCTCTCTCGGAGACCGAATTTCGCGGGCGGCGGCGTTTCGGTGCTGATATGAATGAATGGATTGGCGGTGTGGCTGGCGGGGGCCGGCGGGGGCCGCAGACGTGGCGCGAATATGGTCGCCGTCGTTTGCAAGTTGTTATTGGGCTCTCGGCTGCGGCCAAAGCCGCTCACGTCGACTTGTTCCGAGACCTAGAGGAGGGTGGGGGGGGGGGGGGGGCAACTTCGGCGTCACCCGAGAAAGAAGACTGAACTATTATTCCCTTTTTCTTATTTTTCTTTCTCAAGGAAGAGTATTAAGAGGTCCGTTTCGGTTTTCGGCGCAAAGATTAGATTTGGCGATGAGCATCTTGTTGACATCTCAATCTCATAGTCGTCATGTTGAGAGAGAGAGAGAGAGAGAGAGAGAGAGAGAGAGAGAGAGAGAGAGAGAGAGAGAGAGAGAGAGAGAGAGAGAGAGAGACGGATCGACAGATATTGCCGAGGAGATATTATGGAGTGTAAGAGAAGGAGAGAGAGAGAGAGAGAGCGAGCGAGCGGACCGCTCGGCGCGCGGACCCTGTCCGAAGAACGGTCGAGGAAATGGATGGGTACTCGAGGCCTCTCGTACGCAGAGCACGCAGAGCGCGTACGGACGAGGGCTTTACATCGCCGCGAATCAGTTCCGAGTACCACTGCGGTACCATGCAGGCCTGCGGACGGCGGCGAGGCGCGGGGCGGGGCGGGGCCTTCATTGTGTACCTCCGGCATAGGAATTTCCATACAGTTCAATTCCGCCGGTGGTGCCGCTGGTGCACTGCGGGCCGGTACAGGAAGGCGGATGTAGGAATGCGCGCGGGCCGCACGGCCGTGCGTGCGTGAGTGCGCGCGCGCGCGCGTGCTCTCCTCTATCCCCGTGTGCGAGAAAGAGAGATGTGCGGACAGTTCTTTGGAAAGGAGAGCGGAGAGCGGGGGGCGGGGGCCCGGAGCAATGCAGCGGAAAGGGGGTAACAATGGACAGAGAAGAGGCTCGCGTCGCGGAGAGAGAGAGAGAGAGAGAGAGAGAGAGAGCAGCACAGCAGCGTCGGCGGCGGCGCGAGGGGTATCGACCGAGAGGGCAGGAGGGGGTAACCATGTGTCGCTTACGCCCCCTCCTTCCCCGCTCCCCCCTCCCATCCCCCTGCTTTTTCCTACCCTTTCTCGTGGCTATTTTATTGCGTCCGAAGGGATCATCATTATCATCATCCGTGTCGCCTGGTCGCCTCGGCGCCACCCGCGCCGCCGCGGCGCCCGGCGGCGGGTCGGCGGGATGTAAGGGGTGGTCTGTTCTGTGGGGGCGCTGCAGCGCCACTCCCACGCCTTGGGCTCTGTGTTTTTGTGGCGCTCTGCGAAAGCTTACTGTTTTCTGTCGGAGATAAATCTTGACATTCAGAGGTGACTAAGGCCCGTGTTGTGTCCCCGTGTGTTGCAGGTTGGCGAAAAAGGCACCGGCGAAGCCGGCGTTCAGGAAGATGAACGAGCACCTGGTGTGCTCCCTGTGCAAGGGCTACCTGGTGGACGCCACCACCATCGTCGAGTGCTTGCACTCCTGTGAGTATACACTGCGGCGAGGTCCGCGGGGGGGAGGTGGGAAAGAATGTGGCTACGCGGGTGTCGGCGGGTCCGCGGCCGCCGCGTCAAACTGTCGCCGTCGTGTGAAGAGGAGAGGACGTGACGGGGAGGGAAATGTCGCCGTCTGGAGAGGAAGCGTCTGCTCGGTCACGGCCGGGGAGGGGAGGGGGGAGGCGGCGATGGATGGGCCGGGAGGGCTCACAGGGCCCACGGGGCCGACAGGGCCCACAGGGCGTCCGGCGGGGCGCTACTGGCTGCCGTCCAAGCGGCGGCGGCGGCCGGCAGGACCAGCAGCGAGGCGGCGGGGAGTCGGCGGGGGTGCCGGTGGCCGCCGCCGGCCACCAAGGTGACGCCGCCGTGTTGTGGCCGCCGTACTCCTCGTCATCGGCGTGGCCGTCCGCCCTGACAGTGCGGCCGCGTCCTGAGGCCGGCCGTCGATCAGCTGACTGGAGCACTGTCGGGGAAGGAAGCGGGGTCCGGCGCCGGCCTCGCCCCGGGACGCCGCACGGGGACGCGGCCTCCCCCAGCGTCGTCGCCGGCTCCCCCCTCGAGACCCCCGTCAGCCCTGACGGACGCGACGGGGTCGGGCGGCCGCGCCGCCGCCGCGCCGCGAAGGGATTCTTTGGGCCGACGGGGACGGGCCCACCGACGCGGGAGACGTTTGGCCGTGGCGGTGCGAGACGTGGCAACGCCGCGCTCGGTGCGGTGCGGTGCGGCGGCGCGGCGCGGCGCGGCGCGGAGTAGCGAGCCAAGCCGGCCCGAGCCCGGCCCCGGCACAGCCCATGCCGCCACGGCCCGGCTCGCCACGGCTCGGCGCCTACGGCTGCGGCTGCGGCGGCGGCGGCGGCGGTGGCAGCGGCTGGTGCTGCCGATTCTGCTACTACCGCCGCAGCCGCTGGCACATTTTGTGTTGTCTGCAAGGCACGGGGCCGCGCGGGGCATGCCGACCGTGCCGTGCCGTGCGCCGCCGTGGTCACATTCGCGCCAAGACGACACGACGGCCGCGCTGTCATAACCGTCATAGAGGGCGGCGCGGCGGGCGAGGGGCGCAGAAAAACTGCTAAATGTGCTTAATTTTCAAAATTGGGCGCACCCACTGATTTTAGCGAAAATCTACCACGCCAAATAACAGGTGACTGAGTTGGCTACAGAGATTAGCTTGTAGATGTGTATGTGGTAGCTGCGGCAATGTTAGCTGAAAGGATAGAAATTAAATTTGTGCTCCAATTTTTTTGTCCAATTTTTTTTTTGGGTGGGGTAGCGCGGCGACGTCCGGACCTCTGCTTCCGGAAAAATGGCGCGCCGTTCAGTCTGAAATTATTCCCAGTCGCCTTTTAAAAAAATACTAAAATTATAAATTTGTGAAATTTGATCAAATCCCATCGCAACTAACCTGTTAGCGTTAGAGAGGCTGCGAGACGGCCCTGGCCAGGGGGGAGGGGGAGGGGGTTGCCGTAGGCGCCTGCTGCGCCGCACACAGTCCGTGCCCGTGCCGCACACACTCGGCGACTGCTATGAAAACTCAAACCTCAGCAGAACGCGTCATAGTTAGGTCTGGAGAGGGGAGGGTGCGGCGGGAGGCCGCCTGACCCTCGCCGCCGCCGCCGCCGGCTCCTCAGTACTATCCGTATATCACCGGCCGGCAGCGGGTCCCACGATTTTGGCGATAAAATTACAGGGCAGAGAGGATTATGAGGGGGGAAAAAATGCGGAGAGAGGTCTTGAGAGAGGAGGGGGGGTGACAAATCTTAGAGGAAGCGAGAGTGATTGCGATCACAACAGAGAGCGACAGAGAGGTGACATCCTTATAAGGCGCTTTAATCGCCTTAATCCCATTCGACGACGGGACGGCGGCGGCGGCCGGCCGCCGAGGTTTTCCCTCTCCGTTTCGCACTCTTCGGCGTGCCGCCGCTCCCCGGCTGAGTGGCGGCGAGTCGGGCGGGGGCCGCGGCGGCGCTCGGGAGCCGCGGGGCCGCGGAGCACCGCGGGGCAACGCCAAGCCGCGCCGCGGCGGCGGTGCAATCCGTGAAAGTGGCTACCGAATCGGGAGGGAGGCGTCACCGGCAAAGCCAGTTTGCGTCGGCAAAACGGCGCGCTCTGCGTTCGTGTGCGTGTGTGTGTGTGTGTGTGTGCGTGTGGACGGCGGAGACGAAATGAACAGCGCACGCGCGTGTTTGTTATACTCTGCGAAAGCCGAGACCGGGTAACGGACCGCAGCGCACACTGTACCGTGCAGGTGAACCTATTTTTAGTGTTTGCCACACAAAATCTCTTATTTAATTTTTGAAAAAAAAAAGCAGTACAGCGTACAGTTGTAAAATAAGCAATCTCAGAAACAGCTGAGAAAATTCGGGAGGATAGAAAATTTACACGATATACAAATTAAAAATCGGAGGAAAGTAGTGAGAAATTGAATTTCGTTTTCTTGCACCGTTTTGCTCGAATCCAGGTGGGAGGCTTGGCTAGACTAGGCTATATTTCTCCTCTCAGCCTCGCGTAGCAGTGTACACTATCAGGCCGGCCGCCCGCTGACCCCCCGGGCGGGCCGCGGCAGGCGCCCCCCCGCGGAGTGGGGCGCGCGGTCGCACCTGTGCGCCGTGCCTTTGGCCGGCCCTGGCCGCGCTTCCTGGCGGCGGCGGCGGTGGCGGCAGCGGCGGGGCGATTCGCCAGTCGGCCGCCAGGCCAGGCGTTTGCGATGCGGCCCGCGTGGCTCGCAGCACGGCACGGCACGCGGGCGCCGGCGTATCTGCACGCGGCACCGCCACGAGTTGCGGTGCTCGCGAGGCCCCGCGCCCCGCCGGACCCGCCCCGCCCCGCTCCGGTCCGGTCTCGGGTCGCGTTACCACTCTCGTCGCGAAATGCTACCCAGCAGCGCGCGGCCGCGGCCTGGCCGGCCTTTCTATCTGACCGCGGAAACCGGCCACCGCCGCCGCTCCGCCGCGCTGCCGACGGCGGCGGCGGCAAAAAAAAAAAGATTAAGCAGCGACTAAATTTTTTGGGCCCGTGATGTCACCCCCCGTCTCGTCCGTAGAGAGAGTATGCGGAGACGAGTCCTTCCCCGACGACCTGTCCTCTGTTCTGACCTTGTTCTCCTCGTCTCTGTTTCCCCTCCAGTCTGCCGCAGCTGCATCGTCCAGTACCTGCAGGCCAGCAGCTTCTGCCCGACCTGCGAGGTGCAGCTCCACAAGGGCAGCCCGCTGCGCAGCCTCAAGTGAGTATCGCTCTCTCTCTCTCTCTCTCTCTCTCTCTCTCTCTCTCTCTCTCCTATCTCTCTCACTCCCTACCTCTCTCCCTACCTCTCTCTTCTCTCTCTCCCTCTCCCTCCCACCTAGATAATCAGGTTCGCCCTTCCATTCATTTCGCAGGCCGGACAAGACGCTCCAGGACATCGTCTACAAACTAGTGCCCAACCTATTCCACAATGAGATGCGCAGGAGAAGAGTGTACTACGACACCCACCCGCAGTACGGTGAGTGTCAGTGTGTGCGTGTGTGTACGTGTATGAGTGTGTGTGTGTGTGTGTGTGTGTGTGTGTGTGTGTGTGTGTGTGTGTGTGTGTGGGCGCCGCCGCGCCGTGACGCCTTCCAGTCAGCGGGGCGTTTTTAGGGGTCGACATCCCATTGTCCTAGACCGAAGGAGGGACCACCTGGACACGCCGAAGGCGGGTCCTTATAATACTGTACAACGTATAGTCTCAGCATCGATCGAAACGCTATGTGTTAGTCGCATACTTCTGATCGCGGGGCTATTGCATGTCAGCCGCCGGTCAGCTGCCGGTCAGCTGCCGGTCAGCTGCCGGTCAGCCGCCGGTCAGCGGTCGGTCAGCCGATGCCGCGTCGCGATAGGCCACCGCGCGGTGTTCTCATTGTCCTTTCTCTATCTCTGTTGGCAGCCGACCAGACGACTCCGGAGCAGCGGGGCGACTGCCTGGAAAGGTTCTACTCCCCGGACGACAGCGTCAGCCTCTCGCTCGAGTACCACGACAGGAGGTAAGGCTGGACGTGCCGCGTCACGGCGGACGGCTCCGCGCCGCCGGGGCCGCCGGGGCCGCCGGGGCCGCCGCCACCGGCTGACGGGTCAGATCGGAGATTGACATTGCCGCGGGGTTCGCGATTGACCGCGCGGCGCGCGTCAAAACAGAGCCGTGTCGCGCGGGCCGGGCGTCGTCATCGTGCCCGCGGTGGCAGGACCCAGGACTCGGTCGTGATCCTAAGGACGCCGCCGCCGCCGCCGCCGCCCCCGCGCCGCCGGAAGTCACACGCAAAAGGACATGAATTTCCGCTGCACCGCGGCGGCGGCGGCTCCGCGCCTCGGCCTGCAGACCGGGGGCAGCCGGGGGCCGGCTCGTGTACCGTGCTCGGCCCGGCAGGGTCCGCCGCCGCCGGCGCACGGACGATAAGATAGTACGTAAGACATGTCGACGCGGCGCTGCGGTCGGTCTCTCTCTCTCTGTCTCTGTCTTTTAGTATCTCTTTCTATCTCCCTCCCTGTCTCTCTCTCTCTTTCCCTGTATCTTTCTGCCTCTCTCTCTCTTTGTGTATCTATCTCTCCCTCTCTCCCTCCCCCTCCCTCTTTCGTAACAGCAGCGGTGTCCGGTGCCAGGAAGGAAATGTCCCGCACCCCACAGCGCCATATTCAAATGTTTCAGAGTTATTTATATTTCCTCCTCGCTCGCGCAGTGTGTATGTGGTCGGGTTTGGCGGGCGCACGGGCGCGCTCTGGCGGCGGCGGGTGGAGTCGCGTGGGCGTTGCGTGTGCCGCCCCCACCGGCCGCCGCCCCCGCAGGCCGCCGCCGCCGCCGCCCTGGGAGAGGGCGCACCTGCTGCTGTGTCACCTCTCCGCCACCCACCTCCGCCCGCCCTCCCTCGCCTCCCCGCCCCGCACGATAACTTTGACGCCCCGGAGGCCCGGGGAGCGGCGGCCGCAGTCGTACGCAATCGACGGAATTTGTTCTGAACGCGCCCCATTTGTTCGTGTGTTGCAGGAAGTCGTCCGCTGCGCCGGCGCCGTCGTCGCCGCCAGCCGACGAGCCCAAGTCGTCGTCCCCGCCGTCGTCCACTTCCTCCTCGTCGCCCCCGGCCGACGGCCAGAAGTCGCTACCGCCAAAGAGATACCTGAAGTGCCCCGCCCTGTTCACGATCGGACTGCTCAAGAAGTTCATCAGGCTGAAGTTCGACCTGCCGCAGGAGCTCGTGGTACGCAGCGCGGCGCCATGGACATGCCGACTGAGGACCGCGTCGGACGTGCGCTAACCGTGGTTGTCTCGTTGCAGATCGACATTTTCCAGCGGCGGGAGAGCCTCGCCGACGAGTACACGCTGCTGGACATCGCCTACATCTACCCGTGGAAGACGGTGAGTACCGCGGTCGGCCCGGACTGCGGCGGGAGTCGCCCATCGGAGTCCCGGAAGTGCTTGTGCTTGACCCCGTGTCTCCTCCCTTTGCAGAGCGAGCCCATGAAGTTCTTCTACCGAGTCCGGGACCCCAGGGTGCCGGAGAGCGACGAGGAGGTGGAGCGCGAGATGCCCTCGTTGTCGGCGGCGGTGGGCGGCCGGGCGACGCGGGCGTCGCGGAGGGCGTCGTCGGCGTCCTCGCTGGCCAGTCCCCTGGGCAGCCCGCGCGGCAGCCCGGTGCCGTCCGGCAAGCGGAGCCGTCCCGACATGGAGGAGAAGGAGTGCGACAAGCAGGACCCGACTCCTCCGCCCGCGCGCCTGACGGCGCAGCCGCCGACGGGGGCCGCGGTGCACCCCAAGCCCGTCGCCGTCAAGCCCGTGCCCAGTCCGACCAGCCCGGGACCCACGGGGCCCAAGATCACCCTCACCATCTCGCCGTCGCGGGGGACCGTGACGTCCACCACCACGGAGCCCGCCACCCCCAAGTCACCGCCCCCCGCGGCGCCCGCCCTGAAGCCGGCGACAGCCGCGCCCACCCCGACGCCGACGCCGGCGCCGGCGCCTGTCAAGAAAAACGGAGCCGCGACCCCGGCCGCAGTCAAGAACGGTACGGTCACGCCGAAGACGCCGTCGTTCGCGGCCACCGTCACCACCAAGACCGCGAACGGCGGCTTTGTCACCGTGAAGAACCCCATCGCGAGGCCGCTCAACGGCGTCACGGTGGGGAGCAAGACCCCCGCCAGCCCCCAGCACGTCCCCGCCTCGCCGAAGATGACCCCGATCCTGCCAAAGCCGGCGCAGGGCGTCCCGAAGGCCAAGCGCCTCACCAACGGCCTTCCTCTGCTCGCGCCCAAGGGTGACGTCAGGGCGTACTCGCAGTCCCCGCAAGCGTCGGCCAAGCCGCCTACGCCCACGGCCCCGGCACCGCCCTCCAACATGGCGCTGCCGGCGGCGGAGGCGGCCTCGAGGAGGACGACGACGCCGGTGACGGCCAGCAACGCACGACCCAGCGCGCCGTCAGCGCCGGCTCCCAAACCTGCTGCATCACCGGCGCCGGCCGCCAGCCAGGCGACAGAGGCGCCGTCGGCGGCTCAGAAGCAGGAGGAGGAGAAGAAGACCATGGAGACGGCCAAGGCCATCCTGCAGCTGAGCATGGGCTTCAAGCAGAGCCGCAGCGACACGCCCACCGACTCGACCCTGCACAACCACATCGACAAGATCGTCAAGGACCTGGACGACGACGAGTCCAACGACGGCACGCTCGTCATCAAGAGCGAGCCGTCCAGCCCAGCCTCTTCCGGCGCCCGGTCGCCCGTGCCCTCGCCGAACCCACAGCCCCCGACGGCCACGCCGGCCACGCTGCCGCCCTCCCTCCCCAAGGTGAACGGCCTCACCATCACGCCCATCGAGCCCAGCAAGAGGAAGGCGACCAGCTCCCCCGCGCTCGAGGAGAAGCGGCCCAGGATGGAGCAGGCGACCGCGGGGAAGAGGCCCGCGGAGGGGCCGCCGCCGTCGCCCGCCGCGCCGAAGCAGGCCAAGGTGGACAAGATCGCTGATCTCATCAAGCGGAAGCAGGAGCAGGAGCGACTGCACTCGCAGCAGGAGAGGGACAAGAAGGCCGCCACGCAGCAGCCCCAGGCCGGCGGACAAACCAACGCGCTCAGGCCCGTCGGGAACCCGTCGCAGGCCGCGAAACCGGCACTCAACTCAACCAAGCCGTCGTCGCCCCTGACGAAGCAGCCGCTGAGCTCGCCGACGACGCTCAAGTCCTTCCCGCCGGCGCAGATGAAGCCGATAGCGCCGAAGCCGCCCGGGATCCCGGCGAACGCGCAGGGAAAGCCGGTGTCGCAGGCCGCCGCCGCGATGCCGGGCCAGCCGTCGGCGTCCATGGCGGCCAAGGCGGCCCCGGCGGCGCCGCCCTCGACGCAGCACCAGACAAAGCCGGCGGCCGCGGCCGCGGCGGCGAGGCCAACATCTGCACCGCAGAGCCACCAGGACAAACTGAGTCAACAAACGGCGGGCAAGCCGACATCCGCACCCAAGCCCAGCAGCGCCCCGCAAGCCCAGGGACAGCAGCAGCAGCAGGCCAAGTCAACAGCCGCGCCGCCGGCCAGGTCCCCATCTGGGGCCCAGGGGCTGCAGCAGCTGCAGCAGGCGCAGCAGGCCAAGACCGCCGCCTCGCAGCACGGCGCCGCGCGGCAGGTACAGCAGTCCAAGCCCGCCCCCGCTCAGCCGGGGCCACAAGCGAAGGCCGCCGCCGCTCCCCAACAGGGGCAGCCGTCGAAGCCCGCCCCCGCGCAGCCAGCGAAGCAGGTGAGCTTCGGCGCGGCCCGCGAGCAGGACAACGGCGCCAAGATGGCGATGGAGGCCCGGAAGCGCGCGACGCCGTCGCCGCAACAGTCGCCGCAGCAGTCTGCAGTGAAGGTGAGTACCGCATCTCTGTGAGGGCGAACGCGCGCCCCGGCTCCGTGACCCGAACCTGGCCTAACCGAGCTGTGTTCTCCTGTGTCCCCAGAGCCCCGAGTCCAAGAGCAAGAAGCCCATCCCGGACCTGCAGCGGCTGCAGCGGCCGCCGCCGTCGCTGACCGGCACCACGGTCAACGGCTGCGTGTCGCTGGCCGAGGTGAAGGAGCAGCTCGCCAAGAAGGGGCAGTACAGCCCGCCGCCCGGCCAGCAGCCGCCCAACAAGACGCCGCCGAGGCTCCTCGAGATGTCTCAGCGCCGGTCCGCGCCGCCCGCCCCCTCCGGGGCCTCCGGGACCGCCGGGGCCCCCGGCGGCTTCGGCGCGCTCGACCTGTCCTCGGCGTCCCCGCGGGCCTCGGACCACGGCGGCAGCTGGACGCCGCCGCCCAGCCTGGGCCTGGCGCAGGCGCTGGCCAAGCGGCAGCAGCTCATGATGGCGCCGCAGGGGCTGCCGCTGCGGCCGCCGCCCTCCTCCCTGTCCTCGCTGTCCTCGTCGTCGCCCTCCCCGCCCGCCGACAGCCCCGGCTCCGTCTCCCTCAGCCCGGACCTGTTCCTGGACCCGGCCGTCCTCGCGCAGCACCAGGCGGCCCTTCTGCACCAGCTGCAGCTGCAGAGCCTCTTCCAGACGCAGGCCGCCGGGCTGTCCGCCGGGCTGTCGGCCGGCCTCAAGAAGACCATGGAGGAGTGGGACCGCTCGCGGGGCGGCGTCAGGGCCACGGCCAAGCGGAAGTGAAGACGATGTGATGACCAATTGTGATGTGATAAGAGACGTTCGCCCGGAACGAGTCGCCTGTGATACAATTTTATTTTTTAATCAATACCAAGGTTTATAGTTTGTAGCATGCGATGAAATCTAGTGTTTTTTTTTTACATTGAACATGTGTAAATGAAGTTGCCTGTACATGTAATTGTTGGTGTTCGCGACCCGCCGTCGTACACTTACGTCCCACCTTGAGGGGTGAGCTGTATGACGCGGATCGGGGTAGCGGTGGGTCCAGCGTGTTGTGGTCGTTGGGGACCTGTTCGGTGTACATACCGTTATGTAATTTTGTTCGGCGTCCAAGACGCCCGCCTGCGTAAGATGTAGTACAAGATGAGTGTCGGAAGCCTTTGAAAAAAAGCCTAGTCACTGCCACGATCGTGGAAAACGAGATCCCGACCGCGTGCTCGCCGCTCTGTGAACACTTCTTGAAGATGTGTTTCGGAGGATTATGTAGTGCACAAGAGTTGCTCGAGGAATTATGAACTGCGCCGATACCGCCTGCGTTTGCGTTGAATGTTTTCATCTTAATACTATCCTCTAAATATTTTTTTTCTCCCAGGACATGACGTGGCCTTACGACGTTTTTCGACTGATTTCGAACTGTAATAACGACTGAGAAAAATACCATGTGTCATACTTTTCCTGCATTTTTTGAGAGTTTCTCTACATTTGTTGCTTTTGAGACTGATTTAAACGTGCACAAAACGCCATAAGCAAGTATAAATTTGTGATCTCTTTTGGTGGGAAGTGGTGTCCGCCGGTGGCCGCGCATCCGAAGCGCGGCGTGGCGCGCGGCCCTTCTTGTCGCCTGGTCGCCACGCCCCGCTTTGGACGCGCGGCCCAGGGAAGCCTTTCCTCGGCTTGAGCTGCCGGTGTGCTTTGAGAGCAGGAGTTGTTGTTGTTGTTGTCTGTGACAATAAGTAAAGTTCTCGCATTAACCTGTATTTATGAAATTAGATGTACATATCATCGTGTGAAGGCTGACTGTAATTGTGTATAGTTCTTGTTGAGGGCGCCTAATTATTATTAAAACCAAAATTCTCTCCGAATCTCCGACGTTTTGATTCTCCCCACGCATTCCCATTCACGCTCCATATGGAGCTGCAGAAAAAAACAAAACTGCAGAAACCTCAGTGCGATCCATGAAAGTGACGGTTTCGCGAAGACACACGTTTTCGGCCTCCGGCCATCGCGCCGACTCAGCGTGCACTGTTGACAAAACACAGAGGTCCTCAGCCAAGTTTGCTAGGCTGCGAGCATGTCCCCAGATGCATGTGGGTGTTACTTTCGCCCACCAATTCCCCGCGAAAAGACTGTATACTGTATAAAACGTGATGGCCTAAAGAGAAAAGGGCTCCATCTTCGCGTCTTCCTCTCTCCTAAGGGCTAAGCGGCCATCTTTCTCTCTCTCTCTCTCTCTCTCTCTTTCTCGCATGTGAGAACACATTACACGTTCTCTCTCTTCACACACACAGCGCCACGTCCGCAGCTAGCGGCTCGCATTTACCCAACACGGACCTGGAATGTCGCGCTAATGAAGGGAATACGTGCCTGGCAATAATTCAATAGAAGGCGCAACGGGCTCGGCACGAAATCAAGTGTTGTTCTGTGGCCGCGCGGCCTGCCTGCCTACTTACCCACACAGCCGCGCCGCCGTGCCCGCTCGCCGAGGCACAAGACGGCCCACTTCGGTTTCGCAAGTAAAGACACCCTGGTAAAATACGTCGCGGAGAAGCGCGACCCACAGCGCGCGGCGCCCTTTCTGACGCGAATCGCTGTTATAGAGTGAAAATCGTGTTACAATTCCCTCCCTCCCCTCCCTACACCCTTCCCGTGAACCAATGGCGCATAGTTAATGTCCTCTCCTCATCTACCCCCCTCCTCTCTCTCTCTCTCTCTCTCTCTCTCTCTCTCTCTCTCTCTCACGCGCGCTCTCTCCCGCCTCCTCCCTCCCTTGCTCTCTCCTCCGTGCCCCTCCGCGCTCTCTCCTTCTTGTCCCTGTCCACCCTCCCTTTCCCTTCCGGTCATTAGGTTTTACT
The DNA here is from genome assembly GCA_026979955.1 of Megalurothrips usitatus. NCBI lineage: Eukaryota > Metazoa > Arthropoda > Insecta > Thysanoptera > Thripidae > Megalurothrips > Megalurothrips usitatus. The sequence goes on from CM049602.1 coordinate 4,720,239, forward strand.
GGAATGGCCCATTTAGTCGGATATTAGACGCCCCCTCCCTCAGCGCCGCCCGTGGTCACCGCAGAGCAGAGTGAATCTGCCCCCTCGCCTCGCTGGCCTCGCCGGCCTCTTCGCCCTCCCCCGTCGGCCCGGCCCGGGCATCGCGCCCTCTCACTCCCACACACTGAGTGTACGTCGATACATGCATCGCGGGGCACTCATCGAAAATAGAAAAGGGGTAAATAAATGAAGAGCCGCGCGGCATTGGCTCGCCGGAGAGGCCTCGATCAAGTGGGTGGAGGCGGACGGAAAAGGGGTGAGGTAGAAGATTCAGTGCGGAAAAGGTTCGATGACAGGATGGGAAAGAGTGACGCAGGGGGGTGGGAGGGGAGATAGAGACACAGAAAAACGGAGAGGGAGAGAGAGAGAGAGAGAGAGAGAGAGAGAGAGAGAGAGAGAGAGAAGGGAGGGGGACAGACGGACAGAGAGGCGGTCCGCGGCGGGGGGCGGGCGGGTGGCGGAGCGGGGCCTGGTGCGGGTGCCGTGGGCTCGGCTCGACACGGCCCGGCGCCGCTCCCGCACCCCTCCCCCTGGCCGCGAGCGGGGCCGAGGCGAGCCGAGCGGCGTCGCGGATCGAGCCGAGCCGGGCGCGGCCGGTGCGGGTAGAGCCGAGCCGGCCGGCACGGTGCAGAGAGATGCGAGGCGAGCGGGTCGGCGGCCGGCCGGCGGCGGCCCCAGGCCCCCGGCCCTCGGGGCTCGGCTCGCACGGACTGCCTGGGAGAGTACACCACGGGCCTTATGCAACCGCACCGCGCCGCAGCGCCGGCAGCAGGGAAGTCCGAGCACCCCGTGCAGACCGGGCCTCAAGGCGGTGGCAGTGCGCCACAGGACAGCGCCGTCATAGCGCTGTCTCCGTCACACTCATGGGGAGCTCCACACGAGAGAGAAAGAGGAAGAGAGAGCGAGAGGAACAGAGAGAGAGAGATAGAGGTCCGAATAAAGATATACTACGGCTTTCCTATCCCGAGATTTGGTAAGAATTTTCAAAAAAGTCAAAATTTTTAAAATTACAAAATTTTGAAAAATTTTCAATTTTTTTTAAAGTTTGAAATTTAGAAAAAAATCAGAATTTTTTGGGGTAAGTGTTCGCTCCGCAGGGAAAAGCCCGTACCTCGGGGCGCCCGTCCTGCCGCCGGCGTTGCACTTCAGACGCGACACGGACCTAGTTTGGGCTCAAACAGGTGCGATCAGCTTGCCGGCTCTGCTCAGCCAATTTAAATTAATCGCGCGGGGCCTCGGTGCCGCGGCGGCAGCAGCAGAGGGGGCACCTCGTCGCAGCAGGAGCCCTCCGGTGCCCTCCGGCCCTCCGCGGTGCCCTCCGGTGCCCTCCGGTGCTCTCCGGTGCCCTCCCCGGTGCCCTCCCGGGCCCCCCGCCCCCCCCCCCCCCCCGGGCCGCCGCCGCGCGCCGCGAGCAGCCGAAAGCCATCGGCGTGATTACTGGGAGGAGCGATGTAATTTCTGGGGAATCTGCCCTCCTCTCCCCGCCGGGCGGCGCGGCGATGCTGTCGCTGTTTGTCTCTCTCTCTCTCTCGCACCTCGGCGCGCACGCGATGAGCGGCCGCAGAGCGACGGAGACGGATGAGGGGGAAGGGAGCGGCAGCAGGCCCCGCACTGATGCCGCCGCCGGTGCTATGCTTTTGCACGCCACCTCTGCGGAGGAGAGGAGAGAGAGAGAGAGAGAAAGAGCGAGCGAGACGGGCGCGGCAGGGAGAGAGAAAAAGAGAGGCGGGGAGCGAGCGGTAATGACTAATTAAGGAGCAGAGCACTTGCGAGTTTACCGCGGAGAGGCGTGGCGAGGCGAGGCGAGGCGCGGAGGGCTGGGTGGGGCGGCACGGGGTCGGGCTGGGGGCGGGCCGGGGCAGGGGGGGGGGGGGGTGCCGGAAGTCACCGTGCGGATAAATCGCGCTGAAAGGCGGGAGAGAGTGAGAGAGAGAGAGAGAGAGAGAAGAGAGAGAGAGAGAGAGGGCGAAAGACAGAGAGAGGGCGAGACAGAGAGAGTGGGGAAGAGGGAGAGAGATACGGGGAGAGTGGGAGAGATATAATAGGGTCTCTCGCTCTCCCTCTTTCTGTCTCTCTCTCTCTCCTGACTGCATGACGAACCGCCCCTGTCGTGCTCCGTCAGCCAGCGCAACCCTTCCGCACAACCCGGTTTTTGACGGAGGGAGGCTCCGCATCGCCGCCGCCGCCGCCGCAGTCAGCGCCAATTCCATTTCATTCAAATTGAATCAATGTAAGGTTTTCAGCCGCTCGCCTCGCTGCCCGTGGCGTCGGCTTACACAGCTCTCTGCGGGTGCGACGAGGAAGAGATGCATGTGTGTCCGGGAGCGCGGAGAAAGAGAGAAAGAGAGAGAGAGAATAAGTGACAGAGAGCAAGTGAGGGAAAGAGCGAGGGAGACAAGGACGGAAGCGCGGCGTCGCGTCTCTGTCTGGACTTTCGATCCCATTCCATCTCAGGAAATGAGGGGCAGAAAGGGAGCACCGGAGGGGAGGCTGGGCGGCAGAGGCGCCCGATCGGTGCCGCCATATCGAATGGCCCTTAAAAAGGGTTTCACTCGCAGCACAGGGCGCGCCGGCGGCAGCGTCGCCCTCTGGAACCGCGCCGCGTGAGCTCTCTGAACAGAATACTCGCGGGCTGTCGCTGCGCAAACCCTACTGCTTTCGCTCCGCGAGTACCCTTATGCCTGCCACTCCCCGACTCTTCTTTGCGCTTCGTAAAATACAGCAGGAAACTCCACGACATTCTTCTTCCTCTCCGAAATATTTGTTCGCTTTCCGTGCAGCGCTGCTAAGGTGTGAAGAGTATGGTCAACTGAACGACACTCTTCGTAATTTACGCCTACGGGTTGATCGCGTGCTGAAATACAGTTAAACATTTGCCTTCGAATTTTTTAAAAAGTTTTAAACAGTGTTAAGCTTTTTCCGACAGCCTCACCGATGCTTCGCTCTGCTTATTTGGCCGCTGACTTCCATGCTACGGCCAGGATAAATATCTGAGCGATCGGCATTATTTGAACCACCGAACTGTCCGTGTTACCCATGCGGCCATGAGGCCAACGGTGACATACGGGGGAAAACGTTTGGAGCTCGGCAAGTACAACACCCGAGAAAGCCGAGAACGTAACGCGCGTCTCCGTGAGGCCCGCCGCCGCGTCGAACGGCTCGCGGAGCGGAGCGTTTAGAGCCTTCATCATAATTATTTGTTTCATTCGGTCTCTAACAAGCGGCGGCGGGGAGAGAGAGAGACGGAGAGACAGACGGACAGAGACAGGAGAGGAGGCGCGCTCACTCGAGAGCTGGCGCTGCGAGCGCGCGCGCCGTGGTGGCGGCCACAGGCGGCGGCTGCGAGGGCGGGGCGGGGCCGGAGGGAGGGGAGGGGAGGGGAGGGGGGGGAGGGGGGCAGGAAGAAAAGGCTTCGTTTCGTTCGAGCAAAGCCCGTCCCGTCCCGTCCCGTAAGGCAGAGAGCCAGGCGCGGCACGGCGGAGCAGCTCTCACGACGCCGCCCCGGCCGGGCCCGCACCCGCTGCCTTCCGCTTCGTGTACTTATACGGGGAGCCAGAACGGGAGCGGAGGGATGCGAAATTCAGCAAAATGATATTTATCAGCAGTTTTAGGATCCGCAAAAAAATAAAAATAAATGTGTGAAAAATATCTTACATTGGCGGCGGTTTAAGTAGTGTCTATACCATCTTGGCAATGTAAGCGCGAAACGCGTTCAGAAATATTTTAATTTCAGTTTTTCAGAAGATAAATCGGGAACATGGTGGGGGAAAAAGGAAGAGGAGAGAGAGAGAGAGAGAGAGAGAGAGAGAGAGAGAGAGAGAGAGAAAGGGGGAGAGTGAGAGTGAGAGAGAGCGAGAGAGAGGGAAGTCCTTGTGTCAAACGGGGGAGGGTAAATAAACGGGCGGAGAAAAGCGATGCGGTCGCGGCGCGCGGCGTGGCGTCCGTTGTTGGGGTTGGAGGCGGAAAGAGAGAGAGAGAGAGAGAGAGAGAGAGAGAGAGAGAGAGAGAGAGAGAGAGAGAGAGAGAGGCGTCGGCGCACGCCTCATGCTGGTGTTGTTTTCACTCCGACTGCTGCGCCGCGAGGGGCCGCGGGCTGAAAACAATTTGTACGGCGACTGCCTTGCGCCTCTACGCCTCGTCCTCCTCGAGCAAGGCAGGGATAAGGGGTGGGGGAAGCGTGGGGGGAAGTGGGGAGAGTGGGGGGAGAGCTCGCTTGCGGGGTGTGCAGCGCAGAACGAAATAAGGCCTTTGGGCTTTGACACACCGAATCGTATATATCCCGACCGCGAAGATGCGACCACAGCAAACGGGGCGTTTCGTCTCGGCAAGAAAAAAAAGGAGAAATAAGAAAACGCTCTATCTCTCTCTTACACACACACACACACACACTTCCGCACCAGTGGCAGTCAGTTGGCGACATTTTAACGGCCCCGCGGACGGCCCGCTAGCCTCACCCAGAGCGCAGCAAACGGCCCCCGCCGGGGCGATGTTATCGCAGGCTGTCTGCGGGCAGCCGCGCTGCAGCCGCACTGCGGCCGCGGATGCCGCGAGGAAGATAAATGCCGCTTCCTTTTGCAGAGCGCGCGGCGCGCCGTCTGACCGCAGCGGAGCGGGCTTGAGGAGGAGGACCCCGCCGCAAGCGCTGGTCGTGGGCCAGGTGCCCGTGACAGCCTCACACACTCACACACGCACACACACACACACACACACACACACACACACGCACACACACACACACACACACACCGTCAGCTCGCTCCCTCTGCTTGTCCCTTAAAACGCCAATAATTAATCCAAAGCCTCCCGCGCCTGATACTGTCCGCTATCGCCTCTCTCTCTCTCCTTCTCTCTCTCTCTCTCTCTCTCTCTCTCTCTCTCTCTCTCTCTCTCTCGCACTCTCGCACTCTCTCTCTCTCACTCCCTTCTTCTCTCGCCCTCCCTCACCGAGGCACCCTCCCTCCCTCCCCTTGCGCCTCCCTCGCTGCTTGTTACGGAAACCCCAGGGGGCGCGGAGGGAGGGTGAGGGTGGACTCCGGCGGCCTCGGTGACCGCCGCGCCGGCCGCCCCCCGCGCCGCCCCCGCGCCGCCCCCGCCGCCGCCCGCCCCCGCGCCGCCCCCGCGCCGCCCCCGCGGCCCTCACGGCACTCGCCGCCCTCACGGCCCTCGCTCCACGCTCACGCCCCCCAGCGTGGCCGGCTCACTCCCATGAGGTATGCACCCACTGCTCCACCCGGCGTTTTTCGTGATTTTATGAAATATTTTACATTGTTGTAAAAGTCTGAAAAATTCATAGATCCATTTCCACACCTGAAGGAGAGCATTGAAGTTGAATAAAGGAGTTCAAGATTAGATAAGACTGCTTCTTGGTTGCATCGACTACGAGTCTCAGTCATCTTCATTTTCTTATCAGTTCAATATTATTTGTCTGAGAGTGCGTTCCGACTGCAGTACACTATGCCGCACCGGTTTACGAAGCGAAAAGCAACGCCTCTCCATTCATCAAACGGAGTGGTGCGGTAATAAAAGCCAAATAAAGCCCTTTCGGAGCCGCGGTCGCCGCTGCCGTATGGCAAGGACAAGGGGCGGCCGGGTTATATTGGATTGGCGGAGGAGCCAACAGGGAAATCATGGAGGTGGGCGCCCACTGGAGAGACCGCTGGCGAGGATGCTGGAGAGACCGGGCGGGGAAGAGAACGGCCTTGACAGAGGCTGGAGATGACGCATTGATCGCGTTGATAGTGTACAAACTAATTCACATTTGACACATAAAAAATGGAGGCGGTCCGCCAAACACAAAGGCGTTATCCGGTTGGCAGCGCGTACGGAACCTGCACCGCCGATAACGCCTTCTTGGCGCGACGCCAGCGCCCCCTGCCGCGTGACGCGACAACACTTCGCAGCGGGCCGGCACGGACACGAACCGTCCCGCACAACGCATCGTTTTCACGTATTCGCCAGTTTTATTTTTCGGTCGCTCCTTCTCGGTAGAACAGTACGTTTCAGGGGCTGCTCGAAAATAAGGGCGAGGATAACCTTTTTCTCACGTATTTGGTGAGGATGGTTGGCAGTTTTCCAGAGAGCGATGAGTGCATTTGGAATGGTCGAGCGCCCGCTTCCATGTCGCTGCGACAGGGCAGGGAAGTTATGGCTAAAACTCTCTCTCTCTCTCTTTTATACACCTTTTGTCCTTAATAGACGGCTGCAATAAAGTCGGCACTCCCGTCGCCCCCTCCCCCCCCCCCCCTCAGCGACGGCACTGTGGACAAATATCCTCGGCAGAAACTGCGTTTGGCGCGCGCACGTAGCCCCGAGGCCCTTGCAGCCCCTGCGGGCGGGAGGGAGGGAGATGGATGAGGGGCAGGGAGGGTGCGGGAGGAGGAGAGAGAGAGAGAGATAGGGCGAGGTGAGGCGGGAGCAGGGCACGAGCCCGGGGATGGGATGGGGTGTTACGGGGATAAGTGGCTATATCAGAGATTAATTCGGAATCATAGGTCTCTCTCCGTCCCTCCCTCGGCCCCCGCGCCCCCCGCGCCCCGCACAGCACCACCGCAGCGGCAGCAGCAGCTCGCCTCCATATTATTTCCCGACTTATCCTTCACCGTTGCGCGAACAATTTTCTCTCCCTGCTTCCGATTGCGAGGTTGGCGTTTTCATTTTGTCCGTACAAGGAGCAGCCTCTTCCTCGCGCTTCATACGCATACTTCCATCGTAGTGTAGTACGGGACTTTCACGTTTCTCTTTTTTGATCTCCTCCATGCTCTCCTTCCTCTTGTGTCCTTGTCTTTTATTCTCACGCTCTGCCCCCCTGCTCCCCCTCACGCCCCCGCGCGTCGTCCACTATTTCGGAAAGAGATATAACTCAATTCTTTAGGCCCCCCCATCCACCCCTCGCCCTCGGCAGCGCTCGCCCGGCCGCGCCTCCCCTCCCGGCGCGCCGCAGCGCCGCGCGCCGGTGCCTTTGTCCCCGTAGACGCCTCCCCCGCTCCCCCACTACACCACGCGCCGTGCCCGCGCCGCGCGCCACCCTGACTGCAAAGTTTTCACATTTGATTGCGACACCAGACCATCACGTCACCCCCACGGGCGTGCCGCCGGCAGGGGAGGGGGAGACCGGCGGCCGCTGGACGGCGGAGCAGGCGGTGCCTTCGTCAAATTGGATAGTAGTGTGTTGCTCTCCGTGTGGGCGTTCAGTGAAGAACGATTGTGCCGTTTAAGCATCTGCATTTATGCAACCGTGGATGCTGGTTTTTACATAGGCACTGGGTGCTGGCGATTCTTTGAGGGGTGGGTTGGCCGTGACGTATCACCTAGACAAGCAGTGGCTCTCCGGTTCATTACACGGAGGTTAGTCGGGGTGCGAAAATAAACATAATTAAAAATAAAAATTTTAGTTCCTGTTTGTGCATGTCAGTCCTTTATTTTTCATTTTTTAAAATTATATTTTTATTGTTTTTTCGGATGTTTTAACTTTTGAGAGGGCACACTTCGACTTTTTCGAGTGGGTGGCCCGTGCAAGAGACACGTCGGGGCACCACTATAGAGAACCCATATTACTGGCAGGGGCGCCGGCCACGCCGCCGCGCAGCCAGTCCCGTCGATAAGGATGATGTCGGCCTCCCGCGGTTTGGTTCGTCCCGTCCCGTGGTGCGTGCCGCCGGCTCGGCTCCGCCCGCGGCCCCGCCACTCTGCGTGGCCCGGCAGGGCGGCCGTGCGGGCCGGCTCGGCTCGTCAGCGCACGGAGCGGGGCGGCGCGGGCTGCGGGGGGTGGTGCGGCAGCAGCGGCCGGGCCGTGGCGATGCGCGCCCGACAGCAGCAGCAGCAGCAGCCGCACCGCTCCTGCGGCTCTCATCGGATGTCGCCGGTGGAGTTGGTACCCGCGGGGTCTTCTTATGGAAAATGCGGAAAATGTGAATTAAGGTGGAAACGATGAGACCCACAGCTACCTGTAATATTTTCATCTCGTATCAGAAAAACGTCATGTGACCCTATATTTTTGGAATCCTTGGGAACAAGCGCCATCCCGGCCCCCTTATTGCCCAAAATTGGGGGAAACGATTGTACGACCCTTTCATTCTCAGTGAAGGCGGTCCCCGCGGGGTCGGGCATCTTGGTTTTTAGAGCCGCGCGAGGACACGTACCGCGAGCCGTTCGCTCAGCTACCCGGCATGCCCCGCGAGCCCCCCGGCCCGGCCCCGTCCGCATCCCTGCGGCAGAAACTCGACGATAATAAAAATGTTAGTGGAGAGCGTGATTAATGACCCGAGGCAGGCGGGGGCCCTCGCCTACATGCTGCACTTCCGGCCTCGCCGGCCGCCGCCTGGCGGAGCAGCAGCAGCGGCAGCGCCACGGGGTTCGGCGCAGTGGAATTATAAGCGTTTTGAAAAATGACTTTACCAGAAAGCAATAAACGATACGTGCGTGTTGCCGCCGGGCAGGGCTACCGCGGCGGACGGCGCGGAGCTCAAAACTATCGAAATCGGTCGTAATGCGTTACACCGACATCGGACCGTGCGGCACCTCGTCATATCAAACTGCTGGTTTACATAGCGAAAATTTTAGATGTTGATAAAACAGCCAGTCATATTTCCCATAACGACGGGAGTGAAGCGGCGTGCGTGAGGCTTTGTCATATTTCAAAAACGTAGATTCCACGTGGATGAGCGCGCGCCGCACCGCGGATGCATTTGCGGACGGGACGGAGCGCGGGCCGCGGCGGGCGGCTGGCGGGCGGCTGGCGGGCGGCTGGCGGGCGGCTGGCGGGCGGCTGCCCCTCTGAAACCCAATACTACTCCTTTCGGAGGACCCAGATGGCGGGCCGCGGCGGGAGCCACTCTGTTCTTCGTCGAGCGTGTTACAGGAGAGGGGGATAAGTTCGGTCCTTTTTCGGCCGTCCGGTTGAACTGGTACACGTCCTTTGGAAGGAGTGGCAGGTCACAAGGTTTTGGTTCAGGCAGACGATAGTTTACTCAGAGCGGTTATTGCCGGGCACGGCGCGGCCGGTTCGCAAGGCGGGCCGCGACGCGGTGCCATGCCTCATGTTGTTACAGAGCCCTCCTGGCTCTATGGTGGTGTTCATGGAGTTACAGGGTCCTCCTGGCTCTATGGTGGTGTTCATGGAGTTACAGGGTCCTCCTGGCTCTATGGTGGTGTTCATGGCAGAGCCCTCCTGGCTCTATGGTGGTGTTCATGTTGTTACAGAGCCCTCCTGGCTCTATGGTGGTGTTCATGTTGTTACAGAGCCCTCCTGGCTCTATGGTGGTGTTCATGGAGTTACAGGGTCCTCCTGGCTCTATGGTGGTGGCCATGGAGTTACAGGGCCCTCCTGGCTCTATGGTGGTGTTCATGGAGTTACAGGGTCCTCCTGGCTCTATGGCGGTGGTGCGTGTACGATTGCAGAGGACGCGGCCGCCATCACGCTGGTGTTCGGGCCGACACCACGGCGCCGCGAACAGTCATGGACGACGCCCTGCCCGCTTTTCCAAAAATGCATCTCCAGAAAAGGCAAATGTCGTACAACTGGATGCATGTCGGACATCATTTTGAGGTCCTCATTCGGGCACCTGGGTGGCAGCCGAAGGCCCTGCGGCTCGGGCGGGGCTGCCTGCTAAATCCCTTGCAGCCCGTCTCCGCTCGAGCTCGCGCCCGTCCTCAGCAGAGCACCGCGCCCTCCGTCCTCGCCGCCTTCCTGTAGACCTCAGTGTTGTGCGCCTGGCCTCGTGCGGGCAGGCCGGCCGTCCTCACCGAGGACAGGACTTCTCGGTGCGCCGGCAGCGTGACGGCATGACGCGGCGGATAGTGCCGCGACGACGGCGACGGCGACCTGGCAACGCCGCCCGGGGGAGCGGGGGGGAGTGGTGGGGGCGGCGGCCGCCTGCCGCACCATGCCTTCCCCCCCTCCAACCGCAGCGCTCCGCATCGCGCCGTGCCGTTGGCTGGCCGCTGGTTCCCGCCGCGGCCGCGTGGCGGCGCTGCCGGTCGCGCCCTCGCCGCGGGCCGCGGTCGCCATGACAGATGACTGCCCGTTCGAAACGGGTGGTTCACAACTCGCGCCCCGGGGGTGGCACGCGGCCGCGGGGGCCGTCGGCGGGTCGGCGACAGTTTCGCCGTTCCAACGACCCCCGGCTCGGCCCGGTCGGCCCGGCCAGAGGGCCGTGAGGCGCGAGAGACGGGGCGGCGCTCGGGGCCGCGGCCTGCCGCGCCGAGGCCGGAGGGGCCACCCTTCCGGGGCGGATATCTCGAGAACGGGGGCCGGCAGCGGAAAGCGGGCAGCACAGTCGAGACGGCGACATCAGGAGCAACTGGAAAAGCTGGGTGCGGTGTCTTTGGATGAAAAACTCGGGAATCTGTCACCGCGGCGGCTGTTGCTCGCGTGCGCTCCGCTCCGCCCAACGAATGCCCCGCTATGCCCCTGCAGGGACCCCCCTGCGGCGCCCCGTGGACCTGCGCTGGTGGCGGCGGGGCTGCGGGTGTGAGTTACCTGGCTTTCCGTTCGTTATGGCCTCCTTCCGAAACCAGGCAGTTCACAGTCGAGCTTAGTCCCGCAGGCCGCATAGTAAACGAGAACGCCCGGTCCGCACGTCTTTCAAAACGGCTTTACGGCTCTCGAGCATTTTTGGGGAGCCTCTATGATTTTAAGAGAGGCGGTAAAATTGTGAGAAATCTGTGCTTTTGTTCTGCGTCTGGGAATCCAAGATTATCGTATATCTCGAGTGGATTCTCATCTCGTGTCGCTCTGCCTTTTCCTCTTCGTAAAATGGGCTGGCACTTCTTTATTTGTCATTCCCTGGGTGGTTACAAGAGATATTTCAAAAAAAAAGGAAAAAGAATTATAACGAGAAACCTCAGAATTACGATTGCAGGCGAGCTAGGAGCGGCTGGTCGACTCTCGCCATTTTATACACGCGATCCCGTACGGGAACCGTTGGCCGACCCCGCCTGTACGGAACGGCGCGCCAGAGCGCTTTACAAGTTATCATCTTCCTGTATTACAGTCAGCAGCCAAGAAAAGTCGATAGGGGAGCGACACCGCCCGGTGTGGGGGGGATCCGAAAGGCTCGCACGAGTTCGCTGTTTCGAAACCGGAGCCACGAATTCAAACGTAGACTCAGTCGCGCGCAGCTGTGCTCATAGCAACGTGAGCCTCGGGCCGCCCACCCCTCACCAGACCCACGGCGCCGTGTCTTACTGTTCTGTGTAAAGAATTCTTTGTTAGTAATTTCAGAGGACGCATGGCGGAGAGTCGGGACGGACACACGCGGAATGAGCTTGCCTGCCGGCCGACGTCCGGCACTTTGTACTGACTTTTATGCGAGAGAGAGAGAGAGAGAGAGAGAGAGAGAGAGAGAGAGGGGGGGGCGAGAGAGAAGAAAGCCCTGGCAACAACCCGTCCTTGCTCGTCTTCAATGTCAGAGGACGGGAACGAATGTTCTAGAGCGGTGGGGAGCAGCGGGCGCGGGGAGTGGAGTGGCGCGGGATGGTGCGGCGGAGAGCGGGCAGGAGGGGAGGGTGGAGGGGAGTGGTGCGGTAGGCCCCGGAGGGGAGGGGGAGGGGGGAGGTGGAGGCTGCCCGGGTGGGTGTGGCTGTGCGGTGGGCGGGGCCCGGCCAGCCAATGGCGCTCGCCTCGGCAGCGCCTCAGTCGCTCCCCGGCAGACGCTCACCTACATGGATGGAAAAACTCACCGAAATTCGCCCGTTTTAAATGTGACCGTATCGTGGGTCCGGTAACCAGGACCGCGACGCCACCGGCTGTCTTGGTAGAGGTCTCTAATTCCGAAATTTAAAAAAAAAATTCGGGGGGCGGGGGGCAGAATTTTTTAAAAATCAAGTTTATAATTTTCGAAAAAATTGTGTACTCCTCTGAAATGATATGGATTTTTTTTTCCAAAAATTTCCTCATTTTTTTAAATTTATAAACCCTTGACCTGCAGCAGCCAGTGCGTCCTCACGACGTACCATATGCGACTGCTCTAAATTGGGGAAAAACAAATTGAATGATTACGGTGGTTAAATTTGCGGCGAACACACCCGCTCACGCGGTGTGCGTTGTCGGTTGACGCGGCGGCGGGTGCGGCGGCTGCAGCGGCGGCCGCGCGCGCGCACGCAGACATGGCGGCGGCACGCAGCAGCGGTACACTGCCGGCGACAACAGCCGGCGGGGAGCGCCGCGGCGGCTAGGCAGTCCCGCGCGGCACTCGTGGCGGCGGGTTGCCTACCCGGCACGGCGGACCCGCGCGGCCGCCGCAGAGCCGAGCCTCGAGGCCTGCGGAGCGCGGCGGAGCGAGCGGGTACATGACCGCGCCGACGGCGTAGCATCATCACCAGAGCCCGGCGGAGGCCGGCGGAGCCCCCCGCGGGAGCCGGCGGCGGGACGACGCCGAGACATTTCTCATGTCCTCTTCAGACAGAGGGGGAGCGCGCCGAGCAGCCCACCTCGCCCGGCTGCCACGCCGCGCCACGCCGCGCCACGCCGCGCCACGCCGCGCCACGCTACGCTGCGCGCACTCGGCCCCCGACCCGTAATTGCGCAAAAAACTTTTCTGTCGAAGTTTATTGCCCGGCCGCTCCGCTTGCCAGCCCGCTCTCTCTGTCTCTGTCTCTCTTGTGTTAATGGGGTGTCAGGCTTCAGCTTCACGGCCATCTTGAGTGCCCGCAGCAGGCCGCCGGCCCGCACACACAGAGTGCGGCTCTCGGGGGGCCGCCGCGGGGGCTTCGGAGGAGGGCGTCAGCGTGCGTGACACGGATGGGAGCCCCACGCCGCCGCCGCTGCCGCCGCCACACCTCGCCGCGCTGCCACACACGCACAAGGCCGCGGGGCTCCCCGCGTTCCTCGTCCATAGCCGCTGCCCGCGCGCCTGGCCCGGGCCGGCCCGTGCCCCGCGGCCGCCGCCAGCCGCGGCCCCGGCCCAGCTTACTCGGCGCGGGCCACGGAGCAGGCAGCCAGCCTACATCAGCAGCACCGCGCCACGCCGCGCCACGGGCGTCGTCGTCAGCGAGGCGAAGCGGGCGCAGCGCGAGGCGAGGCCGACAACAGCGGCGTTTTCTCAGAGCCGGTCCGTGGCGAGCCGCGCCACAGGCAGCCAGAGGCCGGAGCACCGTACGGCGCGGCGGGCGGCGCGACGCGGTGCGGCACGACCAGCGCGGCGCGCGGCACGGCGCTGCAGCACCGTTTGCCGTTGCCGCTCGCCTCGGCTCGGCTCGGCTCGGCCTCCGCAGCGGACGTCGCTCCCGACCGAGCCGAGCCGAGCCCGGCCCCTTGCTCATCCTGTTTGCGATGTGAGAGCGCTGCTCCCTGCTCGGCTCGTATCGATTGGAGAGCGCGAGGGGGGTGGGGTGCAGGGGGAGGGGTGGAGCGCTGGCCAGAGCGCGGGGGCGAGCGCTGCGAGCGCTGCGAGCGCCGCGGCCGGGGTGTGGCGACTGAGGCTCGGCCTATGCGTGCAGCCTGCTCGGCCGGTAGGAGGGTCTTCCCGGCCGCGCGGCTGCAGCGCTGCGGGCTGCCAGGCCCCCACACATAATTTATGGCCTCGAAGGGGAGGGACGGGACGGGAGTGCGGGCCCGGCCCAGCGCGGCCCAGCCATGGCCCGACGGGTATAGGGCTGCCGATCGCAGGGGGGAAAGAAAAAGGAGGAAGGGAGAGTGAGGAAATGAAAATGTTCCGACATCTTAGTCGTCGCTGGCCTCGCGGTGGGGTCAGGGGTCGGGGGCCGCCGTCCACTGTATTTGGACTGGCTAAGAGAAAATTAAAAAAAAATCTGCATCGCGGGTGAATCCGCAAGCGTAGACCTCCCGCCGTGCGAGTCGTCCATCGGACACACGGCGCGTTAGAAAAGGCCTACCGTGTTCTGTACGGTGCTAATGGCGAGACTCATAGACTCAGATCTCACTACGATGCGATGGTCATGGCTTGTGCACTGCGGCCCGCGCAGCGTCCGGACCGTCCTCCCTTACAACAGCTTGTGATCGTGACTGATTCTGAGGAGCAACCGAGTCCTCTCGGTAAATTGTCATTAAGCACGCGGTTCCACTAATATTGTCTCGGCGACGGTTCCGCGGTAGATCCGTGCATAGCGTTATATTGCAAATTGAGTTTTAAATTGTACCGCAGTAGCCATGGTTCGTCGTTTCAAAGTATTCCGACGAACTCGTGGCCTGCTCAACGCGCTCACTCGCATCTAAAATCTGAAATATTGACGCATTGGGAGTTCATTCAAGAGTTGCTCCATCTACAGGCGAGTAGAATGAATATCGATACACCTATGTGTCCTTTTTAAGTCGTTTCCCCCCTCTGTTTATACCGCTTATGTAAATTCGCGCATTGTGATCCACAAAGCAAATACCGCGCACGGCTGTGAAAGTCAAAGCTTCCCGCCTCCAAACATTACTTAATTTCTCATGTCTGTGACATGCTTCCAACGTGCGAATGAGAATCAGTGCTGTGGAAGTGTACTCCTTGGAACTGCCTTTTACTTCCTCGGATGTGATAAAAACAATTTCCGCCTTTTTATTTAAAAAGTTTACTCTCTCTTTTTGTACTTAACGTACTTTTACTCATAGCTTTCGGTCTCTAAAATTATTCATCGATTCACAACTTTGTTGGTACTGCGATTGAGTGTGAATAACGGCGGTCGAGAGTAAGAACAGTGAAAAACGTGTGTTGTAAACAAGGCACCGCACGTGTGGATACCTAGCATTTGTTTGACTAATAGATTTACTGCTGTATTAAGTCATAAATCTAGTGCAAAATGAAGAGATTGTCTGAAGAACGTACCAAAATTCTTTTCCAGAAGTTGTCTGATTAGTAAGTACAGGATTTGTTAGATATTGTCGTACTAACCTAGTCGGGTGGGCTTCTCACGTCCACACATTCGTTTCCAACATAATTACGAAGTAATATTTTAGAAAATTATTTCTTTTAATGGCCTTTTTAAGATTGTATATATACGTTCGAGATCTGAGCTTTTGGTTAGGATAGGATCTTTCAGGAAACTTCAGAGCACATGACAGTGAAGGTTAAGTGACGCAAAGCTATATGTCCAATTCATTAATGATTTGTTTCTTCCCTTGCAGTATTGGATCTAACATCAAAATGCTCATTGACCGACCCGATGGAACGTACTGTTTTAGAGAAAAGAGAGACAGAGTCTACTATGTTTCTGAAAAAATCCTTGCATTAGGCGAATCTGTCAACCCTGACAATTTAATATGTCTTGGTATCTGCTTTGGCAAGTTTACCAAGAGCAATAAGTTCCATCTACACATTACTGCCCTGACGTACCTGGCACCATACGCTCAGGTAAGTTGCATTTATAAGCCGAATCTATTTTAAATTTTCATCTTTATATGGTACTCTAAATTCTTTACCTTGCTCACCCCACAGCACAAGATTTGGGTAAAGCCTACTATGGAACAACAATTTCTGTATGGTCACCATATTTTGAAGTCGGGACTTGGAAGAATAACCGAAAATACTGCAAGATATCAGGGTGTCATAGTCTATTCAATGTCTGACGTGCCTTTGGTGAGTTGTCTTTCCAACAGTTTCTATAAATACCCTCGGTATGTTTGGCCTTCAATTTTCCATTAATACATTTTTAATTTTCAGGGCTTTGGCAAAGCTGCTAGATCCACTGCTGAGTGCAAGCATACTGATCCACTGTCCATTATTTGTTTCCATCAAGCTGATGTTGGTGAATATATTCGTTGTGAAGACACCCTTCTTTAAATAATTTCTACTGGCAATAAATTTTATTTTTAAGTTCAAGTAATCAATAGTGATGTTTTTTCCCAATTTCCCCATAAACAGTACAAAACTGAACAGAATTACCTAAGGCTTTATTTGTACAGAAATTAATATTTAACAAATTCCACTGACTTGGACTCTACAACATTTATAAAAGCACCCAATTAACGGAACTGTCCACGCTCTTGATGCGTTTCATATGCATCTTCTTGCATGATTTCATACGTCCTGGTCTCAACAGGCACATAATACCAGTGTTTGTAATCTCCCCTTGATTCCTGAAGTGCCATGACTTCTTTCTGGATTTTCCTGAAATTACACACAAATGAGAACTTAAATCAAATTTTTTGAAAAAAGGGTGCAGCTCTTGCTCTCCTATGGGGACTCACCTGAACATGGCCTGATCGTAGTGCTCCCACAAGAAGTGCATGTGCCTTTCATATGATTCTTGTTCAGATTCCATTATATACTTCTTGAAAAACCTGGTGATTGGGTGCTAAGGGGGTAAAAAAGGGGTGAACAAAGTTAATTTAAAGGAAAAAGAAAAGCACATTCGAGAACCACCAAATTATCCGATCAGTAAAGAGTAGATTCTAAACAGTTGGACGGACAGCCCAAGCCCCAATGATTCAACAGTAGGCTAAGCAGCAGGTGATGAAAAACTTACTCGGTAGTACTCATGCTCCTGGGGCCTGTATCCTTCGGGAATAGGAGCAAGCTCAGCAGGACCAATGAACAGGTTGCAATAAGCGGAAATCAATCCGAGAGGGATGGCACCAACAAAGAAGTACAGATGGAGAAGATCCTTGAACTTGTGCCACTGCCAGCGAGTAGGCTGGATAATGAACTTATTGTGCCCCGACATTTGACGCACTGGAAGCAACAAGAGAGAAATTAGTTACACACATAAACAACATAATTACACCATCAATCTACTACTAGAATTAATAAATGCATTTTGAGAAGAGTTTAGAAATCCAGTTGAGTTGACACTTCATGTGCCGCACTATTCATTTTTTTTTTTAGATAGGGGAAGTTGCATGTTTTAACCACTAGAAAAGAACTGAGAATTGAATACTAAAAATGTAGAAGGGGGATCAGATGACTTCCTAACCTTTTGAGGTTAAAGTTCACCCTTATGTCACAGAGTACACAAAACTTGATGACAATTTCTCGACTAAGGAATAAAACGAACAACTAATAGGGAAAACGTTAACACACATTTAGAATCGCAGAAATTCTATCATTTTAATGGACACGACAAGCTTAAGGTTGCGAGAGGGCGAAATTGCTTCCTGCGGCCGGGAACTAATAACGTGGACAATCCCGATCCTGAGGCTTCAGCTACTCACATTGAAGCCCATTTTTAACGGCGACTTGGCTCAAAACGACATTTGAAGCCCTTTGGGCCCCGAAAAGTGTGCGACTTAGCGCACTCCACACAGCCATGTTTGCATCTAATGGTCGAGCTGCCTGGGAGTTCCGGTGACGGCAGGTAGGGGGCGCGCCGGTCGACAGCAGACGCCCCAGCAGCAGCAGCATCGACCTGCGCTCTCCAACTGGCAGTGTCCGACTAGTCTGAGATTTCTCTCAAATAATCAGGATAATCCGAAAGTGCGCCGACCGCGGTGCGGGGGGAAACATCCCTCCGATCCGCTTCGTGACTCCTCCGGGCCGTGACCGAGATGACAAACGAGTCCGCAGCGAGAAACCGGGAAACAGACTCTGGTCCCCGGGGGCGTCCAGGGGGCCGTGCGATGCGCGTAGCAGCCGACGCGAGGCGAAGGGGGCGGGGGGCGCAGCGCGGCTGCTGCGGCGGCGCGGCGCCGGGAGCGGGACTTTGAAGTTGAAGGGGAAGGGAAGGGAGTGACAGTAGGCTTCGGGGCGTTATCAGGGAAGGGTCGGTGTCGGCGTGGGCTGCGTGCGCGGCGCTGTGCGGCGCTGAGGCATGGCGTCTGTTACCAGCCGCGGCCTCTGAGCACCACCCCGCGACACACGGCCGCGACAAAGGGCCGACGACGCCGCCCCCGCCCGCCGCCGCCGCCCTCCGCCCACCTTTGTTGTCACGATGGCGACGTCGGGGCCCCGCGCCTCCAAGCTGGACGAAAAGAGCTACATCCTGGAGGGGCAAGTGAGTATGGGGTGGTCGCGCACGGTTCAACAGGTTGGGTCGCTCGGTGTCCGCGGCCAGCGCGGGGCGAGGCGCGAGGCGTGTCCAACTGGTTGCGGCGCCGCGGCGGCCCGGAGGCCCCGGGGCCCGGGGCCTCCCCGTCACGGTGACAGCTGCCCGACCTGCGCGGTCCATATGGCTTATCGCGGCTTATCACCCGCGGCCGGACCCGGTGGTGGTCCGTGGGTCCTGCGGGCGCAGCGTCGGCGTTAAGGCACCTTAAGGCACCTTAAGGCCTGGCGCCCACCCCCCGCCCCCCCCCGACCCGCCCCCTCCCCGGAGGAGCCTGCGTTAATCAGCTAAGTAGGTACACGGCGCGACCCCACCGCCCCCTCCTCCGCCGCCCACAGCCACCCCCGACCGCCGCACGCCGTTTTTGCATTGGAAAGTGATGAGGAGCGCGGTTAATGGGCCGTTGTCGGGCGGCGGTGGCCGTCGGCTCCAGTCCACTCCAGTCCAGCGGCCCGCCCGGCAGCGCCCGGCAGCGCCCGGGTCCGCGTGGGGTCCCCGCGGCTTGAGCTGCGACCTCGCGACATGGCCTAGCCTAGCCGCAGCCGGCACACACACAGAGGCGGCCAGCCCGGCCGGCCAGCCGGTGCAGCCGGCCGAGTCTGCCGTGGACGGATCGGGTTACGTAACATGCAGGACTTCATTTCGCTGTCCACCGCCCCGCGGCCGCGGCGGGGTCCCCGTGCAACAGTCTGCTCCAGCTGAATCCAGTTTGCGGCAGTGCTACTTCCCTCCCCCCCTCCCCCCTTCCCATCCTCATCCTTCCCACATACTTTGTCACGACGGACTCGATTAGCATACGGAGCCGCGCAGCCACCGCAGAGGTGCGAGACTCCGTGCAAAACCGCGACGGCGGCGGCGTCAACATGAGCGTCAGCGCGGTGGACAAACCTGCTCGGTGTCCGAAATGATCGTGGCGCCGCTCATTGAAGGTCGGCCGGCTTGCCCAGCACCGCTCCATACGGCCTGGCTGCTAATGCCCCAGCTCTGTCTCCCTCCCTCCCCCAACCCCGCACCTGTCACTTCCGGTCTGTCGCACTCCCACGTCCCTTTGCTGTGCCTCCCTTCCCCTGCTGCTGGTTCTGCTGGTGCCGCTTCTGCCGTCCCGTGGGACGGGCAGAAGGCAGAAAGGCTCGTGAGAAAGGCGAGCCGAGAAGCTGCCACCACTGCCGCCGCTGCGAGCTCAGTTTGCAGAGGAATTCTACCCCCCCCCCCTCCTTTCCTCCGCTCCTCCCTGGCGGCCGCTGTCATTCCCATCCATGAAGACGCCCCCCCCCCCTCTCTCCTCTGTTCCGAACTCCATTATATCCCGGCCGTCGTACAGTCTTCACACCCCTTCACTCCGCGCTATGCTGCACGCTTCCACGAACCGTGCAGGGGGCGCTAAGCGTAGAATTCCATTCCCCCCCCCCCCAAAAAAAAAAAAGTACACACCGTGCGCGTGGGAGATGAAAGAGTTTATCACAAACGTGACAACAAAAGTGCGACGCGAGGCGTGCACAATATCGGGCAGCCACACCTTGCGCGCCCCGGCGGCAGCCGCTGACCTCGTAGAGCTCTGACAGGCCCTTGAGGGGGCGAAGACAGTCCGCGTGGGGGGCGGAGCCCGGCGGAACGCCGCGGGTAGGCAACCCGCCCGCTGCTCCAGTTCTCACGCACGGCGACGAGACGACGCGGGGATCGGCGCCGGGTTAGGTTAGGTTATCGGCGCGCTTTACAATCAAACGGTTGACTGCGTAGAGCAACAAGCCCCGCCCGGGCCGCCGCCGGGCCGCCGCCGGCAACCTGCTCCCCTTGTCCCTTTGCGCCCCATGGAAACTCAACAGCTGTGTGCGCGGGTGGAGGCCCACCCCCCTCC
This sequence comes from Megalurothrips usitatus, assembly GCA_026979955.1. Lineage (NCBI taxonomy): Eukaryota > Metazoa > Arthropoda > Insecta > Thysanoptera > Thripidae > Megalurothrips > Megalurothrips usitatus. The sequence continues at coordinate 4,740,052 of CM049602.1, forward strand.
TCCCTCTAGTATCTCTCTCTTTCTCTTATCCCCCCCCCCTAACCGGCCAGCGGCGCTGTTGCCTGGGTCACAGCGGCGCAGCATTCGCACCCCACCCCCCTGCTCGTCATCTGGGCACCCCTAAGCCCCCCCGCGGGCAGTACCGCGAAGCAGAGCAAATCTCCAGAGGTGCGTTCTGTCATCTTATCGCACGAATTGCGTTCGCGTTGACGCAGCCGACGGCAATCGCGGGGGATCTTCCGCGATAGTGTGGACATGCCCGACGTCCGCGGGGCCGGGCCGAGCGGTGGGTGGGGGTGCGCCCCCCCCCCCCCAACCCCCTGCCCGCTAGCAGTACGCCCACGCCCGGAGAACAGAGGCAGCCCTCGGGCAGTCGTCATGGCAACGGCCAAAGAAGAAGAGGAGGGAGGAGGGGTGGGCGGGCGGCAGCGGCCGTGAAGTGGGTGGTGTGAAGGGGGGAAGGGGCGGCAGACGCACGCAGCACCCCGTTTGCCCTTTCGCTCGCGTGACCTCCCCCTCCCCTCGCCGCCCTGACCGGGGTGCCCGCCAGAGCAGCGCCAATCCATCAATCCCCGTGTGCGTCCTCGTGTCCTCGCGCCGCCGCCGCCGTAGAGGCCCTCGCCGCGGACCGGGCTTCCTCCCTTCCCCGGCGGCGCGGGGTCCCGCGCGGCCTTCACAACTCAACACTCCAACACGACGCCGTGACGGGTGCAGCGGTCGCTCAAGGCCACTCGGAGCCACCGCCCGCGCCTTCTCCGGGGGGATGCTCCCCGCCGACCCCCTCCCCCTCCCCGTCCTGGTGGGTGTGGCGGCGGCCGGGCGCCTGCGAAGGCCGGGGTAGGCCGGCCCGCACGGCACGCGTGCGCGCGCGAGGCGAGGTTGCCTACACGGCGGGCGCGCTGCCGGCCGGCCGGCGTCCGCACTCCGCCCTCCATCCGCAGAAACGCGATCTCATACCCGGGCTCTGTGGGCTGCGGGGCGGCGGGGGCGGCGGGGGCGCCCGGCCGCGAGCAATATGCCAAGAATTCTCATAAACGGAGGCGCGCCAGCTCCCTCTGCTGGTGTGTGGAGGGGAGGGGGGTGCCGATCCGTGCGCTCCAACAAGTGGGGGCCGAAGGCGGGGGGATGTGCCGCCGCAGTAGAGAGGGTAGAGAGAGGTAGGGAAGGAGAGAGGGGAGGTTCTCGCTCGCTCGGAAATGCATTCCGTAACTTTATTTGAGGGGACGGGCGACTTCCGCGTGGCCGTGCGTCGCGCCCACCCCGGAGCCGACGGAGCTGACTGGACTTACATTTCCCGTTATTCTCGACTCGACTTGAAATTTCACGACGATGCGCTCCGGAATGTCGTACTTGGGACGCGCCCCGCGGGCTCAGTGCGCGGTGCGGGCTGCCCGTGTTGTGGTGTGCGGAGGGTGGCCGTGAGGCGGGCCGCCGCCGGCCGCCCCTCGGAGGTGGAGCCGCGAGCCGCGCGCCGCGGTACCGCAATCAGTCCGCGCTGCTCCGCGGTGCCGAGTGTGTCCGTGTCCGCGTCCGGCGCGGTCGATACGTGACGGAGAGTCCGGGCTGGGGGCCGGCCGGCCGCAGGGGTTGCAGACCGCCCGCCTGCCCGCATGGCCGCACGGCCGCCACGCGCTGTGTGACATGGCTTCCCTCCCCTTCCTCCCGGTCAGGCTTCACCACCGCCGCCACCACCGTTCTGCCGCTGGATGACACACCTGGCCCCGCCACCTCACTGCCTTGCAGCGCAGCGGCGCATGGGTCGCGCGGTGCAGCGTATGTAGTATTGATGATTGGATGGAAAACTACCTCAGTGCGAGGACACACATCACCGGGGTGTTGGTGCGCCTCCCCCCCCCCCCCCCCCGCGGCGCTCGAGGCTCGGGCCCGCAGGGTTTACAATCGTAGAGAGTAGCCCGGCCTCGACTCCGGCCTTGAAACCAGATGCGCCTCTCCGTGGCCGGGCGGCGCGGGGCGGCGGGCGCCGTGCCACGGCAGCCACGGCAGCGGCCGCGCCGGCACCGCGCCGGCTGTGCGTGCCGCCAGCTTTATCAATTTCCATCACGCGCAATCGCTCATTACTATGCGGTCATGGCTGCCGCGTGTCAGGAAGGCCGGCCGGGTCACACGAGCCGCGAAGCCGCGCGCCCGCCGCGGTGCTCGAACCCGCGACACCGCGGGCCCTCGGGGCTGGAGCTGCGTGCCCCGCGGGGCAGAGACCCGGTCCGGCGCCGAGACTCTGACGGGGGTCTGGTCGCACCGCCTGGTGACGGGGGGCTATCAGATGCGCGGGGCCGCGGGGGCGAGGCCGCGTGCCGCCGCACGCCGCGATCCTGGCGATCGTCGGCGAGGTCCGCGCCCCCCGGTGGCCTTGCGTGACCCCCGTCATGCCGACGGACGACCCGCCGCGTCTGCCGCGTTCCACGTCGTGTGCCCCCTTATCCTTATCGGGTTGCTCTCGATTGCAAGCGCCCCCCCTGCCCCGGAGCCCCTTTCACTCTGACATCGCGTTGCCCCCGCCGGGCCTCGTACTGCCGCCCCGCCCTCCGGTGTACCTGTCCGGCGGCCGCCCTCGGGCCGGCGGGTACGCAGCCCTCGCGCACGGGCGCCGCGTGGGCTGCCTACCCGCCCGGGCGCCCGCTGACGCCGGCCTCCTTCTCGTTCTGCTTGCAGCGGGGCAGCCTCTCGGACGACACGCCGGGCTCCCTGGAGGCGGACACGAAGCAGCTGGTGCAGTCGGTGAGTGGCGGCAGCAGCTGCAGCAGCGGCCGATCTCCGAACAGTTCCCCGCCGCGCTAAACCTCCCACTTCCCTTCGTGGTTTCAGGCTTCGGACGATGAGTTGGCGCGGAGCGGACTTCTCTCGGCCAGCTTCAACTACATCAACTCCATCATCGGCAGCGGAGTCATAGGTAAGCGGTGGCCCCGTGCCGCTGCCGCCCCGCTGCTCGTGGAGTCGGTGGTTCGGTTCTGACGCGCGTCTCTCGCAGGTATCCCCTACGCGCTCCACCAGGCGGGGTTCGGCCTCGGCCTCCTGCTGCTGGTGCTGGTGGCCGTGGTCACGGACTACTCCCTAGTGCTCATGGTGCGGAGCGGCCACCTGAGCGGCGCCTACTCCTACCAGGGCATCACGGAGGCTGCCTTCGGCAGATGGGGCTTCGTCCTCCTCTCAGTCTTGCAGTTCGTCTACCCCTTCATTGGTATGTAAAGTTCGCCGTGCCGTTGCAGACCGTCGGAAAATGCAGTGTGTACACTGTGCCGCTTATGCCTCCGTTACAGCTATGGTCAGCTACAATGTGGTGGTGGGCGATACCGTGACCAAAGTTTTCATGCGGATTTTCCATCTGGAAAGCACATCAATTTTGGCTCAGCGTTGGATGGTCATTGCCCTAGCGACTGTGTTCCTCACAGTGCCTCTGTGCCTGTATCGTGACATTGTAAAGCTGGCCAAAATCTCTTTCCTGTCACTTCTTTTTGTCTGCCTAATTTTAGTAACTATATTCATCCGGTTAGGTACTTTAAGTCATGTTGTGTAAGTACTGGTGCCTGTAGATCTGTAGTAAAATTTGATAGAGTTAGATAATTATTTCAATTTTTCTGCTGTTACAGGCCTCACACACCAGATGCATTCAGGTTTGCTAATTGGGACATTATTCCAGCCATAGGAATCATGTCATTTGGTATGTTTCATAGCCCATTAAAAAAAGTAATTATCACATACAATGGTTGGATTTAAATTTATTGTATTTTTTTTTGTTCTTCATTAGCATTTATGTGCCATCACAACACATTCCTCATTTATGGCTCCATAGAAAATGCCTCTCAGAAGAAGTGGGATAGAGTGACTCACGCCTCGCTGTCTGCGTCTTTCATTGTTTCTGCTATGTTTGGAGTTGCTGGTTATGCTACTTTTACTGGGTATTCTCAAGGTATACCCTTCTATAATATAGTGTACCTGGTGCTACATTTTTCATGGTCCATGCACTGATAAAATCATTTGACAAAATCATTTCCTTTCTTCAGGCGATCTGTTGGAAAACTACTGTTGGGATGATGATTTAATGAATGTGTCTCGTCTTATGTTCAGTGGCACTATACTCCTGACATATCCAATTGAGTGCCTAGTTACTCGTGAAGTAGTCATAAATACATTTTTCCCCAGAGACAAGGATGCAGGAAATGAGCAGGCAGCATGGTATCGACATGTAGCCATCACACTTGCTATTGTGACAGTGACATATTTTCTTTCTATGTCAACGGACTGTTTAGGAGTTGTACTGGAGCTAAATGTAAGTTTCTTTCACATCTTGACAATATTATCCTACTAGAAATTCAAATTATACTAAAAAGTAAAATACTGTTTATGATTTCAGGGAGTGTTGGCTGCTGTTCCTCTTGCATTTGTGCTCCCAGCAATCTGCTACTTGAAGTTGGAGCAAGGGTCAATTTTTTCTCAGCGGAAACTTCCTGCTGTTGGTTTGGCACTGTTTGGTCTTATTGTAGCAGGAGTTGGCCTTGCCCTGCTGGTGATGAACTTCTCTGACCTGGACACATGCAGGCATGGCAAGGGTTTGGAATATTGTTTCCCTAATGCCACAACTGTACATCCTACGATGGCAGCATTATAAACACTGCACCTATAAATTTCATTAGTAACATTTATTCTTATTTTCACACCATTCTATTTGTCACATCTAAAAGCACCAAAGCTAGAAGAATATCAAGTAAATTACAAGTTGGTTCAAATTTTGCTTGAAATAATATTTCATTCAAATTTTGTCTCATTTGCTTATTCTTTATTGATGTGTAAACCAACTAGTCATTTTAAACGGCTGTCACTATTTCTATTTCTGCATGATATTTTCCTCACAAAAGTGTAAAAATATTTAGGTCATTTTACAGCAATGTATCATATTTTACTGGTCCATTTTGAAACTTTTTATGCCAAACCGACTTCAAGGGTGACAATGAAATCTGTAAATTAATTAAATCTTTTAATTCTGTGTATTAGCATGTCATTGAGAAGTCAATGACTGAAGATACATGGTAATGTGTTTTCAAAATTGTGATATTATCCTGTTGTCTTTATGACACCCTCACAAAAGGTATGATTATGATTCTTCTTCATTAGAGTTTGTGTGATGTTCTCTGTGATGAAACAGAAGAACTTTGATCAGCAAAATTTTAGATTTAATGATATTTTGTGCCTGCTACTTCTATGTATGTACTGTGTATATGAAAATATAAATTTGGTCATGGAAAACATTCTTTATGTGGTTAGACATAGGAATGGATGATGAACTTTATGTGAACGGCAGTCTACCATACTACCAGACTAGGTTTGGACATGTATGGATAGGCTCCTGTCAAAGTAACAAGTTATTTGGGAGTAGTGTAATTGAAAGGCTGATGAGAGAAACAGAACAGCCCCATTCGTTTGTGCCATACATCTGCCGAGGCTGCCATATTTTGAGTAGTAACAAGAATGATGCTTCTAATTTATGACAAAATCCTCTTGTCAGAGATAATATGTATTTAGTGTTTTTAAGTCAACTTTGCTTAGAAAATTGTCAATAGGCCTCCTTCTTTATAGTATGTACCTGTGATTTCTTGCCTACCAAAGATTGATTTTTGCATATGTATTTAATTAAAAATGCATAACTTATGGGATACCAAGATGATGTGTAGTAGAGGTATTGTTATTCCTCATTCAATTAGTTTCGGTCATGCTAAGTCATATTCTGGAATGGTTTCTTAGGTACTGATTGTGATAACGCACATGGTGAAGGCATATCAAATTACGTTACCCTGAAAGTGATGCCTTTCCTTCAAACCATTTGGAATCTATATTCAAGACGCCAATGTTTTCTGAGGATTTGATTTCTGAGCATTTGCATCATGCTGGAGTATATTTCTCCCTTACTGACTACAAAATTCTGTTTGCCATGATTATTCTCTGTGATATTTTTCTTCGATGTGTGTATTAAGCTGCACCTTAGTACTAACCCATCAAAGTAAAAAAGTTGTGATGTTGCTTTAGCCCTATGCGTTCCTGATCAAAAAGGCCTCCAGATCTTTTGGTACTTCCGCACTTTTTTGTCTATTTTCATTTAAGGCCTAATCCTAAAGCTTGTGTCTAGTGTTAAGGGCTAACTTGTGAATTCCTTAAGATTATTTCAATTTTCAATCCCTGGTGTTCATGAAGAGAAAATATGGACAGGTGTCCATCACTTCATTCGACATTAAAAAGTTTATCAACAGAAGTGTTCATGTTGATTTCTCTCCCAAAACGACCACACATCATCAGACCCCAATCCCTTTGTTCAAATGCTGGAACGATCAATCACCGGTGCGCTCAGTGATGACTCCGGTAGCAGACTCGCTGCTGCCGGCCGAGTTCCGATTTCGAACGCAATTCAAACACACCAGCAGCTCCAGCGGCGGCACATTGCTGTGCCTTTCTTCCCCTTCCTCCTTCTTGGTGGAGTGGGGAGTGGGTCTGCAAGGGTCTGCGTCGACCAGGGCTGTGAGATGTCACAAGCGCAAGCGCAGCAAGGATCGCATTTCATTTGATTTTTAAAAATCCGAAAGTATTGAATAAAAAAACATAAAATTTTATTATTTAGTACGATTCAGTGCGGACCCCCCCCCCCAAAAGCGGCATCGCCCAGGGAAACCGGGAAACGGAGGGAATGCCATTGAGGCAGTGCGGCAGTGAACTGCTCTCTGCCGGAGGCGTCTACACGTTCGTGTTTCGTTGGCGATGAAAAACATGGCATGTTTTCATTAATCTCGCCCCGTTAATGACCGAATTCTCGTGATTTGAGTCGAATCCCTAGGATAAACATCATGAACATGTTGAAAATTTAGTTAAAAATGCAAAGAAGCTCCAAGACTAAAGAAATGTTTATTGTGCGTGCTTTGGAGAAGATCCTAAGCGACAAAGATATCAAACGGTCCTACCATTCTCAGCTGAAGCGTTCCTGTGAAGTTGCATTAGGTGAGATTGGTCGCACTATTCTCGTCAGAGATTTAGGAATTGACCTCTATTTTCTTTATAACCCGTTTCCAACGCATGACATGCACTGTCAAAACTTTTCTTCTTGTCAATGTAGGGTTAGGGCTCGAATCCTTCACAAGGACGATGGAACTTTTCACTGATTTGTATATGTCCCTCAACGCACTTGTACTCCCCCTCAACTCATCTGGATCCTCTGTTCCTTTGCCTACGGCGTCTGATATTTATTCAAAGCTCTTAACAATATGGTCAATACGAACTTCTAACCTCACTTCTTGCCGTCAGCTGTAGCTGTCATTTCATCACACTTAGAATTTTTTCGCAATGGTTGTATTTTTGTGTAAAAAGAGTACTTAAATTTCTCTTCAGAGTGTACCTCTACCAATATCTTTCACACATTTGCTTCCTTTCTGTCTGATAATTATCGAATTTTTTAATTTCAGAGGACATAAAAAATGAATTAAAAGATGCTGACACTGAAGCAGGGGCCTCATCATCAGCACTTCCTTTGCCCAAAGAGGATGCAACTAATAATGTGTCTGCAGAAAAGTACTTTTTACCCTTTGAACTGGCATGCCAGAGCAAGTCCTCTCGAATTGTTGTGACAGCTTTGGATTGCCTGCAGGTCTGTCATTTTTATTTTCCTTTTTTAGTATTTGATCCAAAATAATCGATAGTCTAACTGTCTAACTGTAAGTCTTAAATCTGGAGCACGTTTAACATAACTGCTTGAATGTCTCCCTTAGAAATTGATTGCATATGGCCATTTGACTGGGAATATTCCTGATTCTACAACACCTGGAAAGCAACTGATTGATCGAATTGTAGAGACCATATGTGGATGTTTTAGTGGTCCTCAGACAGATGAAGGCGTCCAGCTGCAAATCATTAAGGTACTGTCAGCACTGTAGTTCAATATTTGTTTGAGATACATTATGCAGGGATTCCTCATTCAACTTATTTTTTTTTAATGTACATTTTATGAGAGTATTTTGCTTTATCAGTGTTTTGTTTCTCTGCAGGCTTTGCTTACAGTTGTCACAAGTCAACATGTTGAGGTTCATGAAGGAACAATATTGTTGGCAGTTCGGACCTGCTATAATATCTATTTGGCAAGCAAAAATCTTATTAATCAGACTACTGCTCGAGCCACCTTGACTCAGATGTTGAATGTGATTTTTGGTCGTATGGAGAGTCAAGCTGTAAGTACTACAACATTGCCCTGTATCTTTGCTAAAGTGCTTTTGCTTAATCCGAAATTATTTTTTTCAATAGGAAATAGATGAGAGTGACAAGTTGAAAACAGATCATGTGAATGAACGCCCACAAGTAGAGGGCAGTAGCAAGGTGCCAGAAGCTGAGACAACCCCCGCTCAAACTACTATTACCAACTCTGTGGACACCACCCCAGCTTCTTTCCCAGTACCCGAGGATCACCTTAGAAAGCCAGATGTTCCAGCAAGTGCTCCATCAGTGCACGCCCTTGATGATAGACCTGAAACCATTGGTGAAAGTTCCCCTTCGCAGCCTACTAGTGAGACTGGGGTTGAAGAAGCCAAAGAGCTGAAAGCAAATGGTACTGCTGGTGCAATAGAAGAACGTACTCCAGGTGATGGAGAAGGAGGGGAGACAGGAGAGACCAACCAAGAGATGGTTATTGGAATTCTTAACTCCATTGTTGAATCTGTTGTTCAAGGTAAGTGATGTTTAGGATTGTGTGCACGTAACTCTCTCTTTGTCTATCCAGGTTTCATAAGCCTTCTTATTTGGTTTCAGGCTGTGAATCTAATGGTGTTCCACCTGGTGTTACAAATGGAACACTAGAGAGTCCTGTAGTATCGGAATCAGCTGAGCCTACTCAGCCATCTGATGCAGGAAATGTTCCCCCAAACAGTGGTGATCCTGCTCCTGTTGCAACTTCTCCGCAATCAAGTGCTTTACCAAGAATTCCATCTCAGGTATGTAATCTTTTCTACTCTTTTGATATTGTTTATCAAGCTTTGCACGTCCCTTCTCAATACTTTTGTCTTTCATAGGAAAGTGTTGACGTGAGCAACGAAAGTGATGCCGTAACAACTACACCCAAATTTACTCATGTGAGACAAAAAGATGCCTTCCTGGTATTCCGTTCCCTATGTAAACTGTCAATGAAACCTGTCCCAGAGCAGCCAGATCCTAAGTATGTTTCAATTTCTTTGAAAATTTTGAAGTGGTGCATTAGAATTTGAATGCATTTCTGTCATGACACAACATGTTTATTATTTCACAGATCACATGAACTGAGGTCAAAAATCTTGTCCTTGCATTTGCTTTTGTCAATTCTTCAAAATGCAGGTCCAGTTTTTAGAGCCAATGAGATGTTCATCACTGCTATCAAACAATATCTTTGTGTTGCTCTGTCCAAGAATGGAGTGTCCTCTGTTCCAGAAGTGTTTGAGCTTTCTCTTGCTATTTTTCTAGCTTTGTTGTCAAAGTTCAAGATGCATCTGAAGATGCAGATTGAGGTACTCCCATTGCACTTTTACCACACTGTCATAACTTACAAATTGTGTTTTGTAAAGCTTAAAATATCTTAAATTTTCAGGTTTTCTTCAAGGAAATTTTCCTGAATATTCTGGAGACCTCGAGCTCCTCATTTGAACACAAGTGGATGGTCATTCAGGCTTTGACCAGAATTTGTGCAGATGCGCAAAGTGTTGTTGATATTTATGTCAACTATGACTGTGATCTTTCTGCTGCTAATTTGTTTGAAAGATTGGTGAATGATTTGTCTAAGATAGCTCAGGGAAGACAAGCTCTTGAACTTGGCGCCACTCCAAACCAAGAGAAGTCTATGCGAATTCGTGGTTTAGAGTGCCTTGTCTCAATCCTGAAGTGCATGGTGGAGTGGAGTAAAGACCTGTATGTGAATCCAAACTCTCAAGCTTCTTTAGGGGAACGAAAAGATCCTGAAAATGAATCAATACCTCCATCTCAATCTGGTGGAGGAAACATGAAGTCTCTTCATGGAGGCAGTAGTAACAGCATAAACTCTGCAACGTCCAGTGTTAGTATGAGCACCATCAACAAAGAAATTCTCGATTCTCCTGAGCAGTTTGAAGTTCTTAAACAACAGAAGGAGGTTTGGGAAACTGGCATCCAAATATTTAATCGCAAACCCAAGAAAGGTGTCCAATATTTGCAAGAGCAGCGCCTATTAGGCTCTACGCCTCTTGAGGTTGCAGAGTGGATGCACTCAGATGAACGCCTTGACAAGACTGGTTTGGGAGATTTTTTGGGTGACAGTGATGACTTTAGCAAAGAGGTACATATGGTACATAATGTCTAAATTGCCCAATTTTTTTTAAGGAGCCTTTTATGTATTTTTATTTTCTGTTTCTGAGTAGGTCATGTATGCATATGTAGATCAAATGGAGTTCAAGGATCGTGATCTAGTGGCAGCCCTTCGCTATTTCTTAGAAGGATTCAGGCTTCCCGGAGAAGCACAGAAAATTGATCGTCTGATGGAAAAGTTTGCAAGTAGATACTGCGAATGTAATCCCAGGTATGGTTGATATGGGTTATTAACTGAACAAAGTTTAGACTTTGTATTAGGGTAGTGTTTCCCTCAAATCAGTTTCTTTCTGTTTAGTAATTTTCACTCTTGTTTTTCAGCAATACATTGTTTGCCAGTGCTGACACTGCTTATGTTCTTGCATACTCTGTTATCATGCTTACAACCGACTTGCACTCGCCTCAAGTGAAAAGTAAGATGACTAAAGAGCAGTACATTCGTCTGAACCAAGGAATTAGTGACAGCAAAGATCTGCCTCAGGAGTATCTTTCACAAATTTATGATGAAATTGCTGGCCACGAAATTAAAATGAAAGGTGCAAGTAAACCAGGGAAGCAAGTGATTTCAAGTGAAAAAAGGAGAAGATTTTTGTGGAATATGGAAATGGAGGCTATTTCGACCGCTGCTAAAAATTTAATGGAGTCTGTGAGTCATGTGCAGACTCCATTCACATCAGCCAAGCATCTTGAACATGTGCGCCCTATGTTTAAGGTAGGAATCCAGTGGCTGTCTGTGCTCCTTGTCCTCCTTTTCTATCCTGAATGGAACTGACATTTTGTTTCTTTAAAGATGGCTTGGACTCCCTTCTTGGCAGCGTTCAGCGTTGGTCTTCAGGACTGTGATGATCAAGAGATTGCATACTTGTGCTTAGATGGTATTAGATGTGCCATACGCATTACATGTATCTTTCACATGAAGGTATGGCCCCTATTATCCATCACTGTGATTGTGATATGTGTATGCCTATGTGAAGGGTCTGTTGTGACAACTTGCTTTTCTTCCAGCTGGAGCGTGATGCATATGTTCAAGCCTTAGCAAGATTTACTCTTCTCACTGCGAATTCTCCTATAACAGAGATGAAGGCTAAGAACATTGACACTATCAAAACACTCATAACAGTTGCTCACACAGATGGTAGGTACTAAAATATCACAAAAATTTTATTTTGTTTTCAGGGCATTTTGCAATAATGATTTGTTTATCACTTAGGTAATTACCTTGGTACGTCCTGGCTGGACATTATTAAATGCATTAGTCAGTTAGAATTGGCTCAGTTAGTTGGGACAGGTGTGAGACCTCAGTTTATTTCGAGCACCAAGAGCTATGACCATCATCATCCAGATCTTCTTAGTAAACTAAATATGCTGGATCGTACGTACTACCCTTACATCTTCCTGATTTGTTTGGTTTCAATTTTAAATGCCGCACATTCCTTTTCCCTTTTTTTCTCACCATATCCTTTTTTCCTGCAGCAAGTGTTAAAGAGTCAATAGGAGAAACATCATCTCAGAGTGTTGTCGTTGCTGTTGATCGAATTTTCACAGGGTCTATAAGGCTTGATGGTGATGCCATTGTAGATTTCGTGAGAGCCTTGTGCCAGGTATTAACTAATTGTGGTGTGGTTCTTTAGATCAATATTTGTAAAATATCTGTAATTGCTTTAAATTGAATTTTCAATGCTGTTAGGTATCTTTAGATGAGCTGGCACACCCTCAACATCCTCGCATGTTCAGCTTGCAAAAAATTGTTGAAATTTCATATTACAACATGGGAAGAATCCGTTTGCAGTGGTCTCGTATATGGCAGGTTTGTCTCATGCAGCATCTCTTCATTTTATTGCTAATGTCCAAATGGTTTTGTTTTTCTTTTAAACCACTTTTTTATAATTTGTAGGTGCTTGGTGAGCATTTCAATAAGGTTGGGTGTAACCCAAGTGAGGATATAGCATTCTTTGCAGTTGACTCTCTCAGACAACTGTCAATGAAATTTATTGAGAAAGGAGAGTTTGCCAATTTCCGGTTCCAGAAAGATTTTCTTCGGCCATTTGAACATATAATGAAAAAGAACAGGTGGGATTTGTATGTTTTATATGAGTATTTTATCAAATTAAATTGTTTCTCCGGAATTTATCACTTCACTTTTTTTTTCAGATTACCAACTATTCGAGACATGGTTGTGCGCTGCATTGCTCAGATGGTTAATTCTCAAGCTCACAACATTAGGTCTGGTTGGAAAAATATTTTTAGTGTCTTTCACCTTGCAGCATCGGACAGTGATGAAGCTATTGTTGAACTTGCGTTCCTAACAACAGGGAAAATAATTAGTAAGTTCTATTACAGAAAGGTAAAAGTTCAGTCTCAATTTCATCTGGTTTTCACTAAATCTCTGTGTCATATTTCAGACCAATTGTATGCACAGCATTTTCCCATCATGATAGATTCCTTCCAAGATGCCGTGAAATGCCTTTCTGAATTTGCATGCAATGCTAGCTTTCCAGATACTAGCATGGAGGCTATCAGACTTGTTCGGACATGTGCAATATATGTAGATGAGAAGCCACAGGTATCATTTGTTGTGTCTTTACTGTTCTTAGGTGGTGAGAATAGCTGTTACAATGTTCTGATTTGCTTTTCAGCTGTTTTGTGAACATTCCATGGAGGATATTACAGTACCAGAAGAAGACAGAGTCTGGGTGAGGGGTTGGTTCCCTCTCCTGTTTGAGCTGTCGTGTGTTGTAAGCCGCTGCAAACTTGATGTCCGGACACGCGGACTTACTGTTTTGTTTGAAATTGTCAAAACACATGGTGATGCATTCAAGTCTCATTGGTGGAAGGATCTTTTCCAAGTCCTTTTCAGAATATTTGACAATATGAAACTTCCTGAACAGCATACTGAGGTATGATATAATGTAAATGAGGAAAACATTACTTTTTTATCACTAACTTCTTGTGTTAACATTTTGTTTGTGCTTTATAGTTTTACTATAGTCGACTTTACTTTCAAAGCACTCACTTCCTCAGGCTTGTAGTGACTCATTTGACCTTGTCTTTAAAATTACAAAATGCTTGTTTTAGCTTCAGTTGCATACTTTTGTTTTAAATGTGAAATTATTTATGGCAATGACTAGTTTGCTAGGTTTCATTTGCAATTTTAAGTTGTTTTTGTCTCACGTAGCTGCTGCATATTTATTTATTCACCCTATCCTCGTTTCTATTTGACTAATTTGGAGCTTTGTGTGTGTTATGCCTGTGCTTTACTTATTTTTTTTCTTGCCATCTTCACAGCCCAGTGCAGAGCTTGCTGCCAATCTTGAGGTTAGTTTTTTCGTGGAATACTGCCCTTGGTAAATTGCATGTCAGATTTCTTGTTGCACGTTAGTGTTACCGATCGTTCTTAGTAAATGTACCGCCTTCCTGATACTCCTTCTCAGTTCAGCACTACAAGTTAAGAAAAATGACACAATTTATTTGCATTCATTAATAATATTCTTTGCACACAGAAAGCAGAGTGGATGACCACAACATGCAATCATGCATTGTATGCCATCATAGATGTCTTCACTCAATATTTTGACATTCTTGGACCTCTACTTTTGGGTGATTTGTATTCTCAACTCCATTGGTGTGTTCAACAAGGTACTGTACCATTTATAATACATCATGAAGAGGTGCAAAATTGTGACTCTTCAGTACAGGATCAAAACACTATTTGGTATGTGACCCTCTCTGCTTTTATTTTCCATAGACAATGAACAGTTAGCTAGATCGGGTACAAATTGCCTCGAAAATTTAGTTATATCAAATGGATTGAAGTTTAATGAGGAGACATGGGAAAAGACATGCCAATGTATGGTTGATATATTCACTGCTACCATTCCTAATGCCCTTTTAACTTGGAAACCTCCGGAAACCATTGGCAAGGAGAGTGATTTGGACATAATCATGTCACCTAATGAAATACTATCTCAGAATGATATTGTTGCAATTGTGAACCAAAAGCAACCAGGCATACTCAAACGCTCCAATAGTGGTTACAATGAGATCAATAGTGCTAGCAATTCTACAGATGACACAAAAAGCAACAAGGTGCGTCTCCACAAAAATTTTTTGTTCCTCTGCTCACTGATTTATGTTCCTTAAAAATTAAATTATAATTAATTTTATTTCTCAGATTGCGTCGTCTGAGAACAAATTATTCTCTGGCCTCCTTATCAAATGTATTGTACAACTGGAGTTGATTCAGACAATCGACAACATAGTGTTTTACCCTGCAACATCTCGCAAGGAGGATCAGGAGAACCTTGCTCTTGCTCAGGTATTTTGAGAATGTGACTCATTTTAACATTTTAAGTCTAAGATGTGCTTAATACAAAGGAGTCCCATTTTTCTTGCATATATGCAGGCTGATCTGATGCACTCTGAAGCTCCTTTGTCTAGTAGTTTAATATCTGAGCAAACAGAGGAATTAGGAATGTATTGCCACCTCAGTTCCAAGCATCTGCTCCTTTTGACTGATTGCCTTCTCCAGTCTCATCGCTTTGCTAAAGCATTTAATTCCAATCATGAACAACGAAATTTGCTGTGGAAAGCAGGTTTGTATTTATTTTTGTTCCTCTAATTTAGGCGATTGAGTGAACTTTTAAACATGAAATGAGCTGAAAAATGTTCTCAAATAACTAAATTAAATTTCTCTATTTTATCAGGGTTTAAAGGAAGTGTAAAACCCAATTTACTTAAGCAAGAGACACAGTCCTTGGCATGTGTTCTTCGGATTCTATTCAAAATGTATGCTGATGAAAATCGTCAGGAGGCATGGCCACTTATTCAGGAGAGATTAATTGAAGTGTGCCGAGAAGCTTTGGAATATTTTCTATGTTTGCAATCAGAATCTCACAGAGATGCATGGACTTGTCTTTTGTTGCTTGTCTTGAATAGAATTTTCAAAATGACTGATGAAAGGGTAAGCTCTCTAGCATGTGCCTAGTGTTTTTTGTGAGTGCTCCAGGAGTTTGTTAATTCTTTGAATCATTGGTTTCAGTTTGCTGCCCATGCGTCAAGCTACTACCCTCTTTTGTGTGAGATCATGTGCTTTGATCTGAAACCGGAGCTACGGTCAGTCTTGCGTCGGTTCTTCCTGCGTATCGGACCTGTCTTTGGAATTACCAACACCACTGAAGCGATAGCCACCACCTTCGGTCAGATAAATACAACAGTGTGAGGGAAGATCAATATTTCGGTCTACATATATTTAACCTTGGCTGTTAATGTTAAAAATATGAATGTCTTTATCCTGTTATTGTTGCTGAGATTTTATAATTTAGGTCACAACCATATCCCATCATGTTCTCACCCTCACACACATTTTAAATTAGATCACAAAGTTGGCATTTAAAATGCTTTATTTGTGATTATTTTGATGTGGTTCTAGTTATGTTCTCATTCTGATGTGGGATAGATGTCTTGATCGCTGTCCAATTGCGTATATAAGTTTTTATTAAATCTAAATTATTTAAATTTTATATGTAATGAAGTTATTCGCCCCATATTGTTTGTGTAGGATCCGTTATTATGAGAAGACTTAACTATAAAAGTGCTGTTGACAGGGTCCAGTATAAAGTATTTTTTATTTATGGTGGTTGTTTCGTATAATTTTTCTTTTTGATAGTTGCAAAGAAAAGAAACTCCGCAATATTTATATTTTTATCAGTGTTGTATGGATGTCGATAACTCCATTCCTTTGGAGTGTCTGTTGGGTCATGATTGACTCTTCCCTATTTCTCTTATTTATGTCCTCTTTTTCACATAAGCTTTTAATCGGCTCACAAACTGAATTTGATTATTTTTACTGTTTCTTTCGCCTCCAGATCACCTGTGTTAGTCTTCTGCCTGTATGTATTTGTGAATCATATTATTGAACAATGTCAACCTATTTATTGGACTACTTTTGTCATTTCAAAAGCTATTGTAATCCCAATTATTTTAAGAAAGAATAATGGGGTTGGCAAAGTCTCTTTCTTAGGTTTAAGAGATTTGTTGGTCTCTGATTGAGTTACAAGTGACTGCAATATTTGATCTGGGCCTTGAACAGACACCTTTGGTTTTAAGCTGAAACTTTATTGGTCACCCTTGATGTTTGTTCAAAACTTGCAAAGTCATCATAGTTGCCATTTCATTTTAGTGTATGTTGATCAACGTTATTAGCAATTTATGTTGTTTTTTTGTAGACAAGTGAAGCCTTTTATAAACTGAATTTGTGGTTGAAGCATGTTGTTTGCTTTTGGAACTCTCTTTGTGATATTGTTGCTGTCCAGCTTTACATAAACACTGACATGTTAAGAAATAAATGATTCAGAACTACATTAATCCTGTCCTGAAATATGATTGACTCTTCTTGTGTGACACCAGGGAGCTGGCGATTTCCCACATATTTGTACAGCTGTTTCTCTCTCTCTCCCTTTTGTGTTGTCAGCAGTCATTTGGTTTCTGACTTTTTGTGTTTTCTGGGCCAACTTGCATCCACGGTTGACAAGTGTCAAAATGTGCTGTTATTTTGACTTTCCTTGATCATTGATTGGACTTGTTTAACTGGAGGCTTTTCTAGTCATGCACAAAGATGCCTTGTACATATTAATTTAGAAAATGCCTTTTACTATGTTAAATGTGCTTATTTATTCAGTATTTCCTTATTTACAGAACTAAAAGCAAAATGGATCAGAAACTCAATTATCCTCACATATGCCATGCTGTAACACAAAGATGGGTTGTTCAAACATGGATCAAAGTACATCACAGAATTGCCAATTTCAACCAAAACAAGTAAAAGTGTGCAGCTTGGAATGTGGTGTAAATCTTAGTGTGTAGATTCCCATCGGTTTCTAAGATAAGTTCAGTTACTTGCAAAAGTACTGATTCTAGCCATGGAAATGGGAGAGCCACTTTTGATTTACTCCAACTTAGCTGAAATTTGTTCTGCGTCTGGCTTTATAGAAAAAGCTGTTACTATTGTTTATGAAGACCCTTCACAGACATGGCAGAATGGTGTTTAATGGTACAGGAGCGCTTTTTGCCTTAGAACTGTTTTGTTTACAGAATATATTAAAATAATGTCTTGTTTTAGCATCGCTGTGGTGGTTGGATTAGGTCTTAGTACCGCGGACTGAGTGTATTTTCAGCTCATGTGAATATTGTTATACTGGCTGTCCTAAATGACATTCCAGCTTTTCAGTGCAAGCTGAGAGTCTTCTTTCTTTCTTAGTTAGTTAATAAACGTGTCGTTGGTTTGTCGGTACATAATTTATTTCTTTTAGATGAAGGTGCACATTAACATATAGTAAGTCACATCCACCAGTGCAACCAGAATGGTATTTTCGTATGGAAAGAATTGACACTTCGACATATAAAGAGATCTACAATAAAATTTGAAGAGCAACTTAAAACAGTTCAAATCTAAAGTCTTGTGTTCTTCCCACAATGAATCTTCATCAATATAATTGATGTTAGTACCAATAATAATGTAACACCTAAAAATACATTTGAAATAGCATACTTAACATCATATCACAGCAAAAGGAGATTGTGTAGGTATAATACACACCCACGCACGCTCACACATACATTTACATAAACACCTAATGTACAAGTCTCAATAAAATATAACAGGCAAAAGTATAAAGAAAAATCAAAGAAAAAAAATAGTAATGATAATACTGAACTTCAATGAGCAGGGCACATAGATTTCTGACATCAAAAGTGGGGCAAGCAAACTTTTCCTGCAAACAATTCTGAGATAACAGTTATCCATAAAGCTAGAACAAATAATATATATGAAATGCCAACTTGATGACTGTTTGGGAGCTGGTACGGCTGCCCTCCAATTTCATCAACATGGAAGCCCATCGGAAATATTACTGCAG
The DNA here is from genome assembly GCA_026979955.1 of Megalurothrips usitatus. Classification (NCBI taxonomy): domain Eukaryota; kingdom Metazoa; phylum Arthropoda; class Insecta; order Thysanoptera; family Thripidae; genus Megalurothrips; species Megalurothrips usitatus. The sequence continues at coordinate 4,758,312 of CM049602.1, forward strand.
CCAGACAGAAGAGAACCACTGGAACAAAAGTGGTCTGTAGTAAACAACAAATGTGTGATAACTCAATGCACTCAAATCAATAACACAATCATGAGAACTTACTGGCAGTAAATCCCACCCATCTTGCATAAGGAACAACATTACGATCCCAGTGAGATGAAGCAAGCAGGATTATGGTAGTTGTTATGCATATACAACCTACGAATATACACACTAATGCAAGCAGCCACTCTGGCTGGAGGTCAGGTGTGAAACACACCTGTGGTCTATCGTAAAGAGTCATACACGTCCACATTAGCCCTAGACGGGTGTCACCTGAATGGAACAAACGAGTACAGGGTACAATTTAGAATAAATAAGCTTGAAACAAAACAAGTTAGTAATTGCTCTAAAAAGGAATTGCAGAACAGGAAAATGTATTCTGTTGGCCCAGAATTGAACTGACCGCTCTATTAACGACCCGAAAGTTGGGTTGTAAACATAATCGCTAATAGTTATTAAATAATAAGAAAAATTAAATCCTCGATTTTTAATAGTCTTTTTCAAAGGAATGCGGTTATGTTACACTTACCTCCAACATCTGTAATGATCCAGTCAGGCATGGCAAGGCTTACAATAGCAAACACGTCAGCAGCCATAAATAGCGTGCCCGATATTATTGTCAATTTATCCATTTTCTTAGCATTCGGTACAACCTTCACTCCGTCAAATTAAAACTTGCTGGACATCACATCAACAGAACTGGAACAGGGTGGCTGACTTCAGGCGATGCCAGATGCCAAGTATGAGAACAACTGCGGCCACCTTGGCATTTGGCCTCGGCATCTGTCTGGCGTCGCCTGCTCACCCAAGACCTCACCGTCCCGTCGCCTAGAACGTTTGTGTTGTTGTGGAATCCCATTTTGCATTTATGATTGACGCCAAATTTAGTTTTTTACCGTAGGTGTGTGCGTCATTTGTCTTGTCTCTTAATTTTATTCGATGTTTAATTTTTATTATGGCGTTGGTCATTGTCTTCGTTAATGTGTTTCATAGGTTATGTTTGCGTCTGATTTTAAGTATTTTTTAAATAGTAGTACCCTCAGTCTCTTTTTAGGGCTGCCTTTTTGGCAATCGAACTTCGAATTTCAAATGAAATCTCCTCATCGGCTCCCTTTTCTCTCATAACTGCGTGCATTATTTGAAATATTAATTTTTTCTGTCAGTCATTCCATCTGTATTAAAATTGAAATGTTGCTCTCTTCATTTCAGATACATTCAACCCACAATGGTTCCTTGAAGCTGGGAAATGGATCAAATGAAAAAGGCTCTTGGACCAGTCAGTAAAATGGCCAAACGTTTATCAGGTGAACATCTGGGAGATTCTGTGGTAGGGCCTGTAATTGCAAATGCTTACTCAAAGCTGAAGAATGAATGTAAGAAAGTGCTTGGAGAACCACCGACACCTTTGGTTGTTGACAAAACAGGAATTAAATACCTTCCAACTCCAGAAAAGTCACCAAATGATAAGAAAGAATATAGATCGATTCTGTTACCTAATGGCCTGACAGCTCTTCTTGTATCTGATGTTCGGAACTTGGTCACCCTAGCCCCTGAGGATTGTTCTTTAGAAAGAGTTTGTGATGAAGCTGAGTCTGGTGATGAAGAAATGAGTGAAGAAGGTGATGAAGATGAAGGATCAGATAGTGATATGGATGACTCGGAGGAAGGAGGAAGAAAGCCCAGTAGTCCAGAAGAAAAGCTTGCTGCTGTTTCTTTGACGGTTGGTGTGGGTAGCTTTAGTGATCCGCCAAATATCCCTGGCCTTGCTCATTTCCTGGAGCACATGGTTTTCATGGGAAGTGAAAAATTCCCAGGTGAAAATGATTTTGATGATTTTGTCAAACGACATGGAGGCTATGACAATGCATCTACAGAATGTGAAGCAACCAATTTCTACTTTGAATGCCAGGAGAGAAGATTGCTGCGCACCATGGATATGTTTGCTCAGTTTTTTATCTCCCCTTTGATGAAGAGAGAAGCAATGACCCGGGAAAGAGAAGCTATTGAATCAGAATTTCAGATGGCGGTTACCTCCGATAGTTACCGAAAACAGCAACTTGTTGCCCAAATGGCTTATCCAAATCATCCTGCTACAACATTCACTTGGGGTAACTTAAAAACATTACGTGATAATGTCTCTGATGATGAGTTGTACGAGACTGTACATAAATTTCGTGCTCGACATTATTCTGCTCACAGAATGACTGTAGCTGTCCAAGCAAGGTTGCCACTTGATACTCTGGAAGATTGGGTATACGCTTGCTTTTCTCCTATCCCAACTAACTATTTACCGGCTGATGACTTCACAATTTTTCAAAATCCTGCTTTTGATCAACAGCGGTTTTGCAAATTGTATACTGTCAATCCTGTGAAGGATGTGTGCACCATGGATCTCACGTGGTTCATGCCTTCAATACGTCACCACTACAAAGTAAAACCAACTGAGTATATGTGTTGGTTTCTAGGGCATGAGGGAAAAGGGAGTCTCCTGTCTGCACTTAGGCAAAAAGTGTGGGCTCTGGAAATAAATTCTGGTGTGACAGAGACAGACTTTGACTGTAACTCTCTCTACTGTCTTTTCACAATGTCTCTGTCACTTACTGAGGCAGGCCTTAAGAATATACCCCACATCATTGAAGCGGTGTTTGGGTACATAAAAATGTTGAAGGATAAAGGTCCTCAGGAATGGCTGTACAGAGAAATGCAATCGATTGAGAATGCACGTTTTAGGTTTGAGGAAGAAGTTTCGGCTGGTGACTATGTGGAATGGTTAAGTGGAGCAATGCAAGTTTATCCTCCACAGGATTACATCACAGGGGATGATTTATTTTTTGATTTTGACCCATCCCTGATCACAGACTGCATGAACCACTTCACCCTCAGTAACATGAATGTTATGATCAGCACCAAAAAGTCATTAGATGGTGTGGAATTTGATCAAACTGAACCATGGTTTGGAACCGAGTTCAATGTTAGAGAAATTCCTGCTGAGTGGCTTGAGCTATGGAAGAATGCCATACCTGATCCGTCTTTTGCACTCCCAGAACCAAATAATTTTATTGCCACAGATTTTTCTCTTTTGCCGACTGATGATGCCTCTGTTGAACAGAAGGTGCCAGTAAAAATTTTGGACAATGAATATATGGAATTATATTATCGCCAAGATACTAAATTTAGACTTCCAACTTCATATTTGTACATTGAACTGGTGTCGCCTCTTAATACGCAAAGCCCTTATCACTGTGTTCTGATGGACATGTTCTTAACTACAGTGAAACAGCAAATGGTTGAAAAATTATACCCTGCTCGTTTGGCTCAGTTAAGCTATGTTACCCTCCCTAATGACCGTGGGCTTAGTGTTCGATGCTGGGGTTTCAGTCAAAAAATCCCATTACTACTCGGTGCCATCATTGATGCATTTTGCAAATTTAAAGAAAACCTGAACCCTGTGATGTTCTCTGCTGTAAAAGAAGAAGTTCGCAAGAGTTATTATAACTCTCTTCTCAGACCAGAAAAACTTTTGAAAGATATTCGAATGTCTGTGCTGCTGCAGACATATTGGTCCAATTGTGACAAGTATAATACTGTAAATGATGTAACAATGGAGGCAGTCGCTGCTTTTGCAGATAAGTTTCTCAGTCAGTTGTACATACAGTGTCTGGTCCAAGGTAATATTTCAAAGGATGATGCACTGAATATTTGTTCAAATGTTGTTGACACATTGAAGTGTAAGCCACTACCTCCTGAACTGATATATCAAACAAGAGTGATGCAACTTCCTCTTGGAGAAATGTGTTGCAGAGTTAAATCTTTCAACAAAACAGATTCTAATTGTGTGACAACAAATTACTATCAGTCAGGGAAAGCTACAATTCGAGATGTATGCATTGCTGAGATGGTAGTAATGTTACTGGAGGAACCATTGTTCAACATTTTGCGAACAAGAGAACAGCTTGGTTATGATGTCTCAGCGCTTACAAGAGACACATTTGGTGAGTACCAGGAAAAGTGTACAGCAATGAATGACTTCATTATATTTTTACTCTTTTACTATTATATTTTTCTCTCCCTAGGTATTCTTGGCTTTTCTATAACAGTGGTGTCACAGTTTGACAGATTTACGGTTGATCATGTTGACTCAAGAATTGAAGCTTTCCTACAAACCTTCTTGAAAGAGCTCAAAAAATTAAAATCTCCTGACTTTGATGACGTACTTCAGTCTCTCATAAAACTCAAGCAGTGCTCTGATCTCCACTTGAAAGAAGAGGTTGACAGAAATTGGGAAGAGATTCTAAACCAAGAGTACATTTTTGACCGCAAGAGTAGAGAAGTTGAGTTTTTGAAAGACCTGAAGCCTTCTGTTATCTACAAGTGGTTTAATTCTCATGTTGCCTGTGGAAATAAGGCAAACTTCCGGAAAGTCTCTTTTCAAGTGGAAGGCTACAGCAAATCCTCCAAAGATGATACCGATGGTATTGAAGAAAATGTTCTCCTTAAAGATCAAGGTACTCAATCCAAAGTAGGTGAGTGCCTAAGTCCTGACAGGGGTGTGCCAGACAAATTTGATTTGGAGTTTTCAAATTTAAGTAACATGCATTCTAAAGAGTACTTCATAACTGATGTTAATATTTTTAAGAAGAACCTTGCTGCATATCCTCCTCACAAAGTTGTGGCTTAGTTAAGAAACCCTGAAGTATTTTAGAAAAGTGCAAATTCTTGTAAAGAAAGAAAACATTGAAATAAGTCTAATAACTTGTTACTCTCATATAAAAAGAATTTTGACCTGGCTTTTCCATCACTCCTCCAAGTGCTAGTTCATTTTGTAACGCTCTTGATGGGGTTTTTGAATTGATGCTTTTGACTTTGCATTTTGTTCACGTTTCAAGTCGAGCCAAATAAGATCACAATGTAATTTGATGCTGTGTAACATTCATATTCTCAGAGAACCTTTCTGTACAGTGTGCTTCCAAGTTTTTGGTTCAAGCCACAATTTAGATTCGTCTCAGGTATGTCACATTTTCAAATACCTTATTGTGATTTGATATTTCCAAATTTTGCTTTGGTAAAAGTGCGAGAGCAGCATGAATTTTGTTTGGTACTTTCTGAATTTGCTGTTACAGCATTATCCTATTGCATTTGTGCTGATTTTTACTATTTGGCTATTGTCCTGATATGAGTTGAGATTTGTGCATTTTTATAGGATAAGCTATGAGTGAAATCACTTTGTTTTATTTGCATATTTTATATTTATTGTCTTTGAATAAATATTTGGCTACAGTATGATGTACAGATTTTGTAACTCCTAACAATCGTCGAATAATTTTGTGTCTCCATGGTGGGCTCTAAGCATCCCAGTCCAATTGTGTTTCTTCATCAGAGGGGTTATCAGCCGAGGCCACAGTGCCTGATTTTGACTGATTTAAGGAAAGGTCAGATTATTGAACATATGAGTAGTCTTGTTTAAGTGCTGGAGCACATCTAGTGAACTACCTGGATGTTGCACAATGTCGGTGAAGATGAGCTGTGGGTATTATTATCAGAAGCAGGACAGCTCCCAACAATCTCTTGACCTGATGTACTGAGGTAGAAAAGTCCATCGATTGAAAAGAAGCTTGGTAAACAAGTATGTGAGCGAAGGTGGATAAGTGGGAGGCGTACCCTATAGCTAGATCGCAGTCGTTGTGGTCTTGCTCATCAGAATGGAAATTATCGGGAATGTCGCTGCTCTTGCTTGATTGGTTTTGAGGCAACCTCGGTGGTGAGTCTACAGTTTTCTTTGACTGATTACCATTTAACAAACGGCAAATAGCATCCTGGACATCTGTACTACTTGAAACCTGAAATACCACGACTCTTGCAGACGCAATTGGAAAGGAAACAAGATAACATACCAGTAGCAAGAGCTTGCTGAAAAAAAAAAAAAGCTGAGTTCCGACCCCTAATAGCAGATGACACTCGCTCCTGAAGGGTGCGTTCAGGCTTCGTCTTATGATGCAGGCCAGCGATTCCGACACAACACTCTCAACACTTTTGTCTTTATCCATAGCAACACACGAGAAAAGAGTTAGAACTAGAACCCAAGATGAGTCGGGTGAGCAATTCGAATTCTACGCCGGTAGTGCACCTCACGGTTATACCAACTGACAAGTACTCTAAAGGAATGAAGCAGCACGGGGGAGGGGGGAGGGGTAGCGCCGCCAACCAAAAGTTGCCAAAAGCTAGCCCGAAAGACGGGGCGACTCGCGCCGGGCCCCCATACCCCTCCCCGGTGCTTCATGTAATACGAACTGGACTTTTAGGAAAATCTTTATTAATAGTCATTCCACGTGATTTTAATACTAATATTTTTTATGAGAGAAATTGTCTGCAGCAACTTTAAACTTTTGACTAGCATGGTCGGTCGCAATTAATCAAATGCATGTGTGTGTATCGTAAGGTATCACAGCGCCATCTACTGAAAGACTACTCAAACTCAAACTTTCTAGAGTACCTTCCAATTCTCATTTTATTGTTCGACTAAAGTGGAATGACTTTCGACAGGCCCTATTAATTCGCAAATATCTGCTTTTGACGTTTGGCGTATTTTGTAAGTCATCTTACATCATTAATTACCTGTTCAACTTTCGGGATCAAATGCATTGTTATTGTTAGTTTTCTTCGTCTTTGGTATCGTACACACACGGCTACTGCTAGTCATTGTTCGTGAAAGTGCTCCTGGTATGGATTGATAATTTTCTTTCTTGCCTGTAATTATCGGCTGTACTCAGCTTTAACTGCAAATTGAGTATTGGAATCACGAAACTCATGTTTTGTTACATGTTCTAATGTCAGAGCGTGAAACGCGAATTGTGAGCTATTTCCTAGTGGGCTTGTGTTACAAGTTCGTGGTGCACACATATTTTTGTTCATAGATACAATTTTTGTGAACTATACACTTGTTCTATGTATGAATGTCAACATATTTTTTAAAAACCCTTTAAAAAACCTTTTCAAAACGCTGATTTTGAAACTTCCTTCTTTCTGTGTAAATGTTCACATTTTATTTTCTGTTGCTCACAGGTATCACCAATTAATTCTACTTTGTTGTCAGTTTTGTTGTAGCACTTGTGCATCACAGAACCCAAACAAAAAAGTATTCAGTGATGGGTGAGCATCTTTTGCTTTCATTTCTTGCTTTAAATTTCTGGATTAGTGAGCTAGTCTCAAACTGTCATTTGCCCTGTGAATTTTCATATGATTGTTTCTACTTTGCAGCGGGAACCGACAAAGGTGACAGTGAAGTTGATGGCAAAGCATCAAAACCTCCTACTGCTGTGTGTGGTGAAGCACCAGGACACAGTGCTATCCCAAATGGGATCAATTCCTCTACTGATGGTTTGACAATTGATGCCTCTGCTTCCGGAAGTCAAACAAGTTCAGTTAATGAGCTAAATACAGCTACTAGCAGCCGTGATTCTGAAAGGCAAGGAGCTGCCAGTATCTTAAAGTTAAAGACATGTGATTCTGAGTCCTCAAGTGCCCGTCCTAGAAGTCCTGAACATTGCTCCACTATTGAAGATGTTGATTTTAAAGTAATATTCAGCAAGAGCAAGTATGATATTACATTTCCTTTGGATGATACTGTAGCACAATTAAAAGACCATCTTGAAGTCATAACAGGTGAGTCTTCATGTGTGGTCCAAAGTGATTCAATTCTAATGTTTAGAATACTGAAATATTTACCCCCTGCCTGCCTCTCTCTTTCTATCTATGTTTGTCTAAGGTGTACCTCGAACCATGCAAAAGCTCATGATCAGGGGTTTGGCCAAGGACTCGTCAACCCTGCGGGAAGCAGGTGTGACTAAAGGGTGTAAAGTGATGCTGGTTGGATCAAAGCTTGACGACATCTTATCTGTGTCAACCCCCAGTAAAGAGGTTCGTTACTGCTATGGCTGCTCCAAAATTTTGCCTGCAGATAATTCCTGACGGCTCCTCATTTTTCATGTTAACCCTGTTCACTTAATTAATTCCATTTTGTTGCTATCCAAACCCTACCTTAAGGAGCTAGAAGACAAAAACAGTCCAAATAATACTAAGGAACCATTATGCAAACAGAAAATGCATAAGAAGGTGCTTGACAAAGGAGTTCCAGATGATGTTATGCCAGCTATCATGAACAATAAGGTAAGTAAGGATCTGGTTTCGGTAACATACACAATATAAACACTTATATAAAGTTATTAAACTCCTCTGTGTTCTTTTCAGGATGCCTTGCCACCGTACCCATTATCTGGTATGCTCAACAAGTATGGTGGAAAGGTACGTCTAACATTTAAACTTGAATTGGATCAAGTGTGGATTGGAACTAAGGAACGAACTCAGAAACTTGCCATGAACTCCATTAGAAGTCTAGTGAGTGAACCAATTGAAGGACATGAGGAATATCATATTTTAGTAAGTCAATTTCATTTAATGCTTTTATGCTTTTTTCAAACAAAAGCTCTGGCTGGGGTAAGGGTCCTGTCAGCTTCTGGTAACCAATACTTTTGTTTACAGGGAATGCAGCTTGGTCCAACTGAGGCATCAAGATATTGGGTCTATTGGGTACCAGTGCAGTACATTGATGCCATTAAGGACACTATCATGGGCTCGTGGATCAATTAAAGAATTATTTCATTGCTGTGTTTAAGTGTGTCTGTGGAAGTGTCTTCCAGATGCCGTACTTCTCATTGCCAAAGGAATACGTTTTTCAGAGTAGTAATCTGTTTTGTTTTATTTTTAATCATCCAATAATGGTGATCTGTGTAAAATAATATGCAGATCTGGACTTGATTTTGACTTAATTCTATTGAATGTGTTTAATTATGAGAAAAAGAAATCTCATTAACACTTGGTGTATGAGTGAGGGAAATTGTGGTTCCTGTATTTGGTCTATTCTATTACGTCTTGTGACTACTATGGAAAACCAAAGTTGCCAGCTGAAGTGTTCCCCGTAAAATTCTTAAAACTCCTTCAATCTTAAACACTATGCTGACTTTGGAAGCAAAATGTGTGATTTAATTCATGAGCAAACTGGATCTGGGATTTTAACTGTGTCTCTATTCTGGCCTCTTGGTTTTTGACTTAAACTACTCAACTTATGCAAATGTCTTGATATTCTTCATTTACTCAAAGTAACCTTATGGTATTATGTCAGATTAAGGAAGAGTTATTAGAAAGATGACTGGTGTGAAAGTGTTGTCGTTTGTCTTTGACTGAAAACTTATCAATCTGTGATTTTAAGAAAGGATCTATACAAAATACTAATCCTACTCTCAAGTAAAGTCCTAATTTATCCAAAATTTTGTCCCCTTTTTAAATGTTATGATAAACGCAAGATCATTGGTTTTGCTAGGTGCATACTGTGAAACATATTGGTTTTTTACTGTTTTGTCAATTGAGCAGGTGTCATCTAAATGGCGTTGGATACAATCCCTTCAACAAAGTTTGTTATGTTTTTACATAGTACCCAGGTGATCAGTGGTCGCTCCGAAGTTGCTTCTGGAGGAAGTGGGGTCTGAAATGCTCAGAAGTTTTGTAGTCTGCAGCAAGCATTGTAAAATTTATCCCTGATACTGTGGGTTCTAGTTTTCTGATCTTCAGTTTTCGTTTGTTATGTAGTGTTTTCTGTGCTGCTGAGACAATGCTGTCATTTTCTGTGTTACCATTGTGAAATTGCAGATAAATATAATTCCTGCCTCAAATGAATTACGTAAATTGTGTTGTCAAGGTTTCTTCTAATAAAATAGAAGTAGGGTTACATAAATATAGCTCAAATCCATCACTTCAATTTTCTAAAATTTATTTTCAGGTCAATCATTCATCACAGGAGTGGCATACCAGGCTGCCTGTTCACATTAAGATGATAACATCAAATTTAACAATGATTTTATATCCATTTCAGTGCATAGGAAGGATTATACTGTGGATGCCAGCATCAGATGATAAAATGGTCTATTTTTCAGTGGAAGACATCTCTGTTATCCTTAGCTTACAATTGAGAGAAAATCTTAGAATCAGCTAGCTCTGGGGTGTTCTGGACAGAGCATAGTTTTTTTGAATTTGTATTTGCAGTTAACAAAACTTGTAGCTGCTTGTGGGAAAATTTGGAATATTGTCAAAAATAGGTAATTTTTTAAAAACTGTGTAGAGCTTATTGCAACTCGACTGCAACCACAAAATCTGTCAACTCTTCACTTTCGAGCAATAAAAAGCAAGAGCAGTAGTCTAATCTAACTGTGAAATAAGATCATTGGTTGCCGATGCTCTTAAATATGTAAAACTCTGAAAACCACTGCATTGGGGGTGAATCGCTTACAAGTGGTCTAAGGGGTCTTTTCACTAACCTCTAACTAATAAAAATCATGAGTTAACTTTTAATGTGGAGGCCACCACATAATATTTCTTTCCTCTCAAATTTTGTTAACCAATGGAAAAATTGTTTAGAATTGTTGAAGTATGCTCAATTCTCATTGCAGGGCAAGTGTTGTGCAATTTTCAGTCATTTTCATCTTATTGCATTCTAAACAGAAGGAAAATAATTTATTCGTGACAGATTAAAGTTTTCTTGCATTCGTCAATATGGGAACGTTTTGGTTCCCAGAGCCATTTCCAGCAGGGGGCTTTGGGTAGTTGAAAAAGTCTGGCAGCTCGATTCTGCGAAAGGTGTACACACATGTAATCGGTATATTGGAGAGGAAACAAAGTTTCCGTAAGGAAATGGAAACCTGTGCATTATGCCCTTTCATTGTTTCTAAAACTGACATGGTTATGATTCCAGATATCATTAACTAAAAGCTTAGCATAGGAAATAAGTTTGGCTTCAACACGGAACTTTAAGGGCCTCGGTGAGTAGTGGTATTTGCCAAAGGCTGTATCGATTTCAGAATGTGACTGGCTGTTGAGGTCAGTGCACTCGCTGTTGACTGTGCAGACATTGTGGCCAATGTAGAAGTGGCAGCAGTTGCAGCTGTCATCACTGTTGCTGCCACCAAGCCAATAGTATTGGGTATTGCTGTGGTTGTGGTTGTTATATTAGTCGGCAGCCTAGCAATGAAGCTTGCGTTGGTTGGAGTCAGAGTAACAAACTGATTTGCCATTGTGGCATTAATCTTTGCGGAGGCTGCTGAAACTTTGACAATAGCTGGCATGACAGTACAGGCATTTGGAACTTTTGGACCCAACATATCATCAAGAATATAAGACATGAGTGATCCAGCAGTCAAACCAATGTTGTAGGAGAGGGTCATTATATTGCCTAAAAAAGAAACAACAACATGTGTTACTGTTGGTTCTATTTGTGTGTACTTTGTAGACAAAAATTTAAACATTGCAGTTATTAATACTATAACATACCTGTCAATTCTCTGCGGTCTTCAGGTACCTTGCTCGGAGCCTGTATCATTGGAATGCTTCCCACTAGTCCATTAGTGATCCCAAGAACAATTGACAAAGTCATGGCATAGTATTCCCCAGGTATTGCTGGGCGCCCACGAGGATATGCACAGAGCCACAGCAAGGGTACAATACAAGCTCTTGATCCTGCTATGAATAGAATATTACCACGACTCCAGTTGAATGAACATGATGCAATGATCTGGAAAGTGAAGAAAGTTTCCACGATGTCAGGAAGAAAAACTATTTCAAGTTAGTTTTGGCATTGGAATTGAAATGGCTTCATCAGAGAAGCTTTGTCAACTACCTTTCCCAATAAATCAGAAGCGTTAAACATGGCAAAGAGGAAGACTGGCATCCAGTTACTGTAAGTACAGCTAACAATTTCAGACAGAATGCCAGGGTAAAGACACTGTGTGATAAAGTATGCCAATCCAATGGAGAGCATGTAAGGCCAGACAACCTTTGCTACCTGCAAACGGATTTCAAGTCCCCCTGAGAAAAAAAAAGGAGTTTGGAAAAAACAAAAAACTTTAAGTTTAGATGCTGCTATTGTGAAATAAGAAGCATCAGTGGTTGGAGCACACTTACTTCGAAATCCACGGACTGCTAAAGATGGCCTTCGTCTTGCCCGAGCAGTGACATCTTTTGGAGTTTGAACTACGACATCCTCCACTTTGTAGGAGGGCCCAGAGGCTGTTGATTTTTCTGGTGAGCCACTTGTTTGGGCAACTGCTGCTGCTGTGACTGCAGTCACAGGTAGTGTAGGGGGGGCACCACTTGGTTCGTAAACAGGGTTTGCAAAACTAAATCCTGACAGGCCAGGCTCACGTGGGCTTTGCTGCAATTTGAGAACACCATACTGACTTCTAGATCCACTTTCAGTTTCCAGGGGTTCCATCTAAAATAAAACATAAAATTTGTATTTTTCTGAATTTTTGAAATTATTCTTTGGGCTGCAATGAAATTGGAGACCTACCAAGCCAGCATCTTCTGTGGGCTCAAGGGTGATTTTTCTTTCCTGGCAAAGCATAATATAATATTTGATGAAAGCAGTTCTACGAACAGTGTGATGGAGTGCAAAGCACAATCCAACCATGGCAATCGATATCAAGAAAAATATAAGAGTATTTTCTTGTTGGTCATGCAACATTAATTTTGTGGCCACCCGAATGAAAGACACAAAGAATCCAGCAGCACCTGATGAGACAATATTGATGTTATAAACAAAAGTATGACATAACTTATATCTCTAAAACTTCACAAAATCCTTACTTTCACCAGCCATAACTGCTTGGGTATATCGAGATGGAAGCATGCTAGTGTAGCCATAAAAACTTGACTGTTGAACTGAAAATAAATGTCAGGGGTCAGAGGAACATACTTCAAGATTCATGTACTAATTGCATTCATTACGGTACGCATATTTTGGACCATTCCATTCATTGTCATAGTGCTTTAGGCACCCTGGAGATAAAAATACCTCCTCCGAGGTTATTTCTCATCAATGCCTAACAAAGCCATACCTGTACAGCCCACTGCCAGTACTGCCATCGCAACAAGATTTATAGAATAAGATGTTTGGTTGCTGAACAGTCCAAGATATATTTCACATACTGCCACAAACAAGAGAGTGATGAAGGACACTATGTAACCTGTTGGATTAGATTGGCAAATTGTATGAGTGGACATCTCTTGCGGTAGTGTAACTTAAACAATTTCAAAATTTCCACTTTTCAATTTAAAAAAGAAAAAAGATACATACCAAAAGTGATTCGTGTATGGAGAGACAAGCTTTCAACAAGCAAATTATTAACTAGCACAGCAAAAAATCCCATGAATATATAAACTATATTCATGTCAAACACTATAGTAGTGTCGGGGTACTGACTTTGGAAATAGTCAACAGCAACAATGAAACTGGAAGTAAAATAACCCATGGTGAAGCAAATGTTAAAGAAATAAAGATTTTGGATGTCAAGTGACACTATCTGCTACTGTACCTGTTGTAAGGGAGGAGGAATCCAACCCCTGCAAATATGAGGGAGTAGTAAATGCAGTTACAGTTATCCCCGGGTGGTGACATCTGACGTGAGGTCCACTCTTTCTCGGTATTCGGTTTGAAATTTGAAACTTTTTTGTGCGCCTTGCTGTCGAGCATCAAATATCCCATGCCCACTTTGTCTAAATCCTCGATTTCGGCCCCCATGCCCAAAGCGCTCATTTTCGCGACAGATCAAGTTTGATGCACCTGTCAAATAAACACACCAATGGTCGCGTCATTCTTCAATTTGCTCGATAACACTACGCACTCGCACGCTTTCGAGTCAAACTGCCACTGGACAGCCCCGGAGCTCAATTTAAGAACGCAATACCCTTTGGCACTACGGTGAAAACTGCGGGACCTGGTTGGCACCCAACATGGTCCATAGCGCCGTGGTACGCATGTCCAAGACCATTGATTTTCTGCGCCAAGTGGCGTGCGGACGTCAGCGATGGGACTGCAGTTTTGCCAACGTACTCATTTTTTTCGAGATACAATCTATTAAAGAATAGCATATTAAAGTGTTAATCGGAGACAATGTCATTTTAGGTACGCCTTTCAGCTTGTCAGTTGTACAGTTACCTCCGTAGTTGCGCTACCTAAATAAATAGATATACTCGTCTTTGGGCCGACTCTGTTGGTGTCGGGTTCGACAGCTGAAGGTGCCGATGTTTGGAGTCAGCAGCAGAGCGTAGTCGCAGCGCAGAAGGCAGAAGTGTGTTATGCGCTAAATTCCTTGTTGAAACCGTGCGAAATCCTCAAGCTTGTCACGATGTCTCTAAATACGGCACACGCCAATGACGGTGTCCTTATTCATATGGGCGAACAGTACGTATGGTCCTTCCCTGGATTGCTGTCAGTGTTCAATGTTGACGTCGTCTGGATACAATGACTCACTATGACGTCTGGAAGTTTCCTGATTTGTCCTTGTTTCCAATTCTTTGTATAAACACTATGTCCGATAATTGCAAGTGATTTGCCGGATTATGCGAATGACCTGCTACATTTATACTCGATCCTACAACGTCCTAATTCCTCCTCTCCGTTCTACATGTCAATGGAATAAGTGTTGAGGTTAACTGTACGCCTACTTCTCAATAATTTTGCGTTGTCTGTTGAAGGTCTATCACAGGCGTCAGTGTTCAGAGCTATTTCCCACCTCTTATTGCCCATATTTTACGAACGGATATGATACTCCACCGAGTATGTAAAGCCGTAATGGAAAGGCATGTTTGTTAGTGTTGTGCAATGTTTACTTTGAACTCTCAAAAATAGAACACAAAGACACTCCCAGCTTTCCGTTTCACAATTTAAAACATGATATTTAAAGCTTTTTATGCTATCACCTTTAGGGGCTTTCCAAATGAAAAGTCTGTTCCGGTACTGTCACTCAGAAGTTTTAATCTGTTTATATATTATCTAGGACAAATCTGAAATCTGAAAGTCAAGAAACATTTCCATTAACTTTGATTTATTTTCAGGATCCTGTTATTTTGTGATGATGTTACCATGGAATTTCACGCTGTGGACCAGGATGCATTCCATGGAAGTAAAAAAGGCCGTCTGTATTTGACAACGCATCGCATGATTTTTAACAACAGAAATGGAGGAGACAAACTGGTGTCCTTTTCCTTCCCTTTTGTCAGCTTAAGTGAGGTAAAGATTTTTCTGCTCTCTGTAGGTCCCTCTGTGGTTGGTCTTCATATTATTTAATTTTTTTGCCATGCTCTAGGTGGAAATTGAACAGCCTGTCTTTGGTGCCAACTACATCAGAGGCAAAGTTCGAGCTCAACCCAATGGAAACTGGGTTGGAGAGGCTAAATTCAAGTTGATGTTCAAGTCTGGTGGATGCATTGAGTTTGGCCAAGCGATGTTGAAAGCAGCTCAGATGGGTGAGTCTTTATCGAGTGTTGTTTCAAGTTTGTCTTGTTGCTGCTTGGAGTTCCTGTCGCATTCTTGATCTTTGTGGCATTTTTATTTCAGCAATGCGTATGGGTCCTCCAGGCTACGCTCCACCACCCTATGTTCCACCAAGTGGCCCATGGTATGCGGCACCCCCTCCTGCCTATGCTCCAAACCCTACCGGCTATTATGGATGGGTGCCACCAACCAATGCTTTCCCACAGGCTCCTGCAGGTGAGTGCATGTCATGTCCATGTTCTGTTGTTTTTTTTCTTTTTGAATGAACCTTTTTCTAATGAACTTGTATTGTTGCAGCCAATACAGTTTTTATGACAGACATGCCCCTACCATACCCAGGCATTAATGGCTACAACGGATATGCCAATGCTCCCTCTGCCCCTGGTGCAGCTGGTTTCACAATGCCTCAGAATACCTCTGCTCAGGGTAAGTTTGTGAGGTCACTTTAAAATAAGTGAATGTCAGTGCTCCAATTGAATTACATTCTTATGTCCATATTTTACCTGCAGATGCAAAAGCTGCAGAAGCTGCTCAAAGCGCCTATTATGATCCAAACAAACCACAGTGTGCCTATGTTCCACCCCCTTCATATTATGTGAGTAAATGTTTCCAAAATCATATTGAGGCATTTTTTGCTGTAATCTTTCGTACATTCTTCAGTTTCCTGTACCTTTAAAATTAATTACAGGAGCCTCCACCATCTTACCACCATGCGACGGGCAAAAAAGACCAGTAAAACAATTTCAGAGGCCTGGAAAAGCAATCTGTTTCCTCATCCTGTTTGCAATATTGTTGACTGGTAACTATCACAGATTCTAAATTTCTTGCAAAAAGAAAACCCATGTAAAGTGCATATTCTGCTTCTAATTGTATTACTGTCCTTTTAGTGATTTTGGGATAAATGTAAATTGTATTCAAGCTCTTGAACATTGTGTGTGCTCTCGGACCATTTTTATTGCCACTGAACGTCACATTAAATGTTTTCTGTATTTTGTGAGCTTTTTCTGATTAACTTTACAGTAAACTATCCGTGATGTTTATGTTTTTATGTTATTTACAAGTCCTTTCTTTAATACTCTTTAAAATTACTACAAAAAACGTAGATGTCAACTGTATAGGTGCAGTTCTATTATTATGATAAATGACACTTTCAATTTTGAATTTGTCTATTCAATTTGGAAGTTTATATGTTTATTATTTTACACTCTTAACCATTATTGGGTCATATGTTACTGCTTACTTCACTTTGCTTTCATAGATTAACCAGGAAATTGACTTGAACGTCTAGCTGAGAGTGTTAATGTGAAAGACATTTTTGTGTGGATGGGACTGATAATCCAGGGATGGAAGTAGTGAGCGTATGTTTTTTTTTTTGTATTTTTTATCATCTTCATTTATGGATATACATGATTTATATGACATTTGGGCCAATTTTGAGCAAATCCTGAAAGAAATGCAAAAAGTAATTTAAAGAAAGAAAAATGATGTCAAACTGCAAAAAGTGCATACTGGTGTAGGATATGCTGTGGACTATTTTGGCTAATGAAGACATTCCTTTACATGCACTCTCTCAGCCTTGAAGCAAAACTTTGATCCGTTAAAATATGGACAAAGTGTCTAAATTAACCAATCCACCGTTTGGAATTCAAGCTCTATTCTTGTTTTGCCCTGGCCCTTGTATTCAATATGCGTGATGATAGCCTAAGTGTGTCCTCTTGGAATGGTACTTGTGATATTCATTCTATTATTATGGACAGTTGCTGAAGAGTGTATTGTTATGTATTGCCTTTTTCTTAAGAAATACACGTTTACATTGGATACAGTGATATGTTGAATAATTGTCTTTTCACTTGTAAGCAACTGTGGTATTTTGACTGTTTTGTTAATTTAAATTTTATATGAAGATTTCCATTGGGATTGAATAGGATGTGCTGACTGTTGATTACTTGTAACCCCTATATAAATGACTACCTCTACCACTCACAAGGAAAAGGTATTTTGTTAATGTTGCACCATCAATGCCATGTTGCCCAGAAGTTGTGAGTTCTCAAAACTTGCTGCGGTACATCTGCCTTGTTTTCTTAGTCATGTTGAATCGCTGTTGCGCTGAAGTGATCTGGATGAACAATGTATTATCTTTTGTGAGGACACTTCTGTATTGTTATGCTTTTATTGTTATTGTGTCTTGATTTCAATATCTGCAAAATGTAGTGCGTTTATCACACATTCCGTTTCTTTCATCAATAAAATGTGATAGAATGTGAACTTGTGTCTTTCTTTGCCCCCCCCCCCCTCCCCTTCTTTCCATAACACACACACACGTACGTGATAATAGCCGCGTGCTGAGATAAAAGGCAGTGGCCACACATGTCATCACCCAGGGTGCAGGGACAGGACAGGGCCGGGGGTCATGCAGGGGCGTGGCGGGGCGTGGCGTGGTCTCCGGAGATTAGCACGCATAAATCAGGGGAGAAACCTACAATTAGAACGACGCAAACAGGTCCGAGTGTGGCAACGGCGGCGTGCGCAGGGCCCTGCACCGCACCGCCAGCGCCGCCGCGCCGCCCGCCGCCTCCTGCCTCGGCCCGGCACGGGGATCGACCAAAACTGTTCACGTGACGCCTTTCCTGCCTCCCCCCCCCCCCTCTTCCTCCTTTTCCTTCTTATTCCTTGCCGTTTTGGGGGCCGCACACCACGCCGCCGCAGCGTGTGTGTGTGTGTGTGTCGCAAGGCCCTGTACACACACCCTCTTCCTCGGCCGCCCCCATATAGGCAGGAGCAGGCAGTATGCGCAGCCGCCGCCGCGCGCCTGCGGGCCGGCGGGTAGGCAGCCGTCGCCTCCCACTGCTCGGGTGCGCGGCGGGTTGGCCTACCCGCCACTGTGCAGGCGCTACGCCGCCGGGTTTCGGCCGGCGGCGTCGCGCGGCCTTGCGGCGGCGGCGACATGGGAACCAACAAATCATCTGCCCCGCGTGCGTGCAGCGCGGCAGCGGGGCAGCGGCGGCCCGACCCGCCGGTACTGACGCACACTGACACCGCTGAGGCAGCTGCGGCAGCTGCGGCAGCTGCGGTGACTTCTCAAGGCGCCTAGCTGCTGTCCACGCACGGCATGTTGGCCCAGAGGGGCGCGGGCGCGCTGCCGGCGCTGCCGCGGGAGGCCCCTCGGCCGACCCGACCCGGGACGGAGACCGAAACAAGAGCCAAGGCGAAGGCAGGGAGCGGGTGGGCCAGGGCGGCGGCGGTGGCAGCCGGCTGAACACTGCCCATCTCTGTCGCACCCGTAGGGGGCTTATTGAGAAGAGGGGGGTGTGGAGAGAGAGAGAGAGAGAGAGAGAGAGAGAGAGAGGGGGGGGGGGGGGGGAGGCCCGAGTTCACAGCGTTCGGAATCGCTCTGCAGTGGGCCGGGTGGGCCGGGACCGGCCTCGGCGCGGCAAATGAAGCAAGGTGACTCATTAACGGAAGGCAGTGCAGGGACCGCGGCCTGTGCGGCGGGCTCGCTGGCTGGAAGTCGTCGCGAGAACGTGCCGCAAGGGATGCGATGCGGGGCGACCGCAGGGCGGAGCAAGTGCGTGCTGAGGGCGTGCTGAGGGCGTGCGGAGGGACCGAGGGCGGCCGCCAGCCGACGCTGAGGTTATTAGCTCGTTGCGTCACACTTATCAGGTTCAGGTGCGCACTCCCTCTCCGCCTCTCCTTCTCCCTCGCACTGCCCGGAGACCACGGAGTCGGGTCGGGCCGCGCCTGGAGTGGGAGCAGGACAGACGGAGCGGCGCGGCAGGGCGGCAGGGCACTGGGCGGCCGTGTGGATATATCGCCCGTGGCCACAAACCAATCGCGCGAAACGGCGAGAATTTCCATTTAAAAAGGAGGGCGGGAGGCGGAACGGGGTATCGATGGAGGCGTAGAGGTGTCGATGTTGACCCCGGCGGGCTCCGGCGGGCGCTGCGAGGCGAGCCCGGGGGTCCCCCGGCCCGACCCGATCCGTGCAGAAAAGCGCCGACCACCACCACGGGCATTTTCAACCATGTCCAGATAGCACCGCAAAAAAAATAAAAGAGGCACTTCGGCGAGTCACCTTCGTCACTACAAAGAAGCGAGCACCAGAAGCGTGAGGCAGAAAGAGACGGAGATGGTGCTATGCGGGCCTGCCTACCATTCCCTCGGCGCGGGGCAAATGGGACACTGGGACACCCGGTACAAATGTATGACTGTAGGGAACTATACATCATCATATACAAATATATTCGTCTAAAATCTGAACCGTATACGGGGCCACACACGACCACATACAAACCCATTATTTTTCCTGGCTGCTGCTGCTGCTGCTGCTACCGCCGCCGCCTTCGGCGTGCCCAGTGCGATGCAGAGAAGCGGTCAGAAATTATTGGTGATTCGTCACCGCGGGCACTGGACATGACAAGACAGGCAACGCTCCGCTCTGCTCCGCTCTCTCACATGACGGCGTGGCGGTGCGGCCGCGCGGTGTTGCGTGGCGCGGGGGCTGCGGGGGCTGCGGGGGCTGCGGGGGCACGGCCAGGAGCCAGGCCCCGCGACGGCTGGGCGCTGCTCGACGCTGCTGTACTCGGAGCTGAGCCCTGCTTAGCATACCCGCCGCATCCGCATAGAGCATGTCGGCCGGGGAACCTTTATAACCCCGCCGGGCCGCCCCCACGCCGCTGGCCTGCACTGCCGTGTGCACCATCTTCAAGCACCATGGACCCCTTTAAAGGACCCCTAGGTAAAACCGGAACGGGGTCGGACGCAGCCGCGACCACCCGCTCAGCCAAAGCGACTGGCATACGTGTTTGTATACGGCCGTATGTTAATGTATACGCGTGTATACACATGCATATATGTTGAATATGGTCGTATACGGTTTGCATACGGCCCATATAAGACCGTTTAAACAACCTATACAAGCCTGTATAGGACCGTACGAAAGTTTGTAAAGGGTCGAGTATGTACCGTATACGGAACGTGTAGACACACAACACATATACATGTGTATACACGCGTATGCGTAAATATACGGCCGTATACGACCCGCATACAAGTCATTTTACCCGGGGTGTTCGAACCCGACCAGCCCCACGTACGGCCGGACGGTGCCACCGAACAGTCCACGCCGCAGCTGGACCAGCAGGAGCTGTGGCGGGCGTGCGCTGTCTCACTCCCACCGACCCGCGACGGCTAGACCGAGCGTGAGTGAGAGAGAGAGAGAGAGAGAGAGAGAGAGAGCGATGAGATCGTTCTATCGGCGATGTTGGGAGCGAAGGGTGGGTTCTCGCTCCTTATTGAGACATGAGTCCTAATGGCGGAATGTTTTCGGTCGAGGGGGGGGGGGGGGGGAGGGGGGGAGGGGGGGGGGGGGAGGGGGGACCCACAGGAACCCCCAATCAGGGTCAAGTTTAGCTGACGGCGTGCTGAAGCATGCATCCATGGCACCCGTGCCGCGGCCCGCCTGGTCGTGTCATGCCATGACAGTTTCGGACAAGACAGTCCAGCGGTGGACCAGTTCACGCCCCCTCCCCAGCATCTCTCTCTCTCTCTCTCTCTCTCTCTCTCTCTCTCTCTCTCTCTCTCTCTCTCTCTATCCCCCCTCTCTCTCTCCCTCTCCGCCTGATCACACATAGAGGCGCAGCCCGCCCGTATTAATTCCTAGAACTGGTTCAGAACGACGGAATTTCATAGCAAGGCCTCGAACTGCCACGGCGCACACACACACACACACACACACACACACACACACACGCCCGCACGCACACAAACACAGTGTGACTTATTTCTTGTTAGGGAGCTGCTGCCGACTTGCTGTCGTCCCTTGTCAAAACTCAGCACGCGGCGGGGCGGGGCGGGAATGGGACGCGTGCGCCGCGGGTGCGCTGGCCGCCAAAATCTCGCTCCCCCCCCCCCCAAAAAAAACACGTGCACGCACGCAGACGCACGCACGCACGCACGCTGCTGTGTGCACGTACGCCGGATCGCGCCGGGCAGCGCAGCACGGACGGCAGTCTTTATAATGACGCGGCTCGGTCGGGCGAGTCCTATCAATGATAGGCCGCCGGCCGCGCCGCGCCGCGCCGCGCCCAGGGCGAGCTTCACACCTCGGCCGTGGGCAGCCGTTGGCAGCCGTGCGAGCGGACAAACATTTATCTCTAATTCCCGCGGGCGCAAGGTCCCGTCCCGCGTCCTCCGCGGCACGACGGCGTGCAGTGCGTCGCCGAGGGTCCGCCGCGGGGCCGTCGGAGTCCAGGGACAGCGGCGTGTCGTTCAAGGAGAGCATTTTTTTTTAATTTGAAAAAGTATAATTAATGAGAGCCAAACTTTTCTGGACTCTGGGGCAGAGGGGCCATTTCAGCCACAACTTACAGGGGGAAAATGTATTCCAGTCGGAATTGGAAAAAAGAACTCGGCCTGGTCTGACGGCCTTTCGGAACCCACACCCCCTGTCACCCCGACTGACTGCTGGGTCCTATGGGCCGTCAGCCGCTCGCCTACGGTTTCGTAAGTATTCGTGGTATTCTCGACAATCATTTTCATCCGATGATATTCAACGTGTCTAAATATTCAGCAGCGTACGGCAAATATCGGGGTCGGGCGGGGACCTGGTGGGGACCTGGCGGGGGCCTGGCGGGGGTCTGGCGGGGGCCTGGCGGGGACCTGGCGGGGCGTAGCGGCATGCGACCTCCGGCTCCGGTACCGCCGCCATCCGAATGCGCCACGATGGACCACCGACGCGGCAAGGCTGGCGCCCTCCGTGCCTCGCGCGTCTTTTGTTTCTGGCCAGTCGAGCAAAATGCGTAAAAAGGCGGCCATGCCTTGTTTGAGAGCCGCGGCCACGACGCCGGCGAACGAGGCCGCGAGCTGGGCAGGGCCAGAGGGACTCAGAGGTCTCTGGACTCTCTAGGCCTCTCTAGGTCTCTCTAGGTACGGCCGGAGGACCACCTCTCTAGGCCGCGTCCCCCCGCGTCCTGTCCACGCAGCGCCCCCGAACAAATGACTAATCCGCCGTCCGCTCCATTAGAACCGCGCCGCCGCCGTCGTCGCCGCGGTAAAAGGCCTTTGCATAATCGAGACCGCGCCGGGGCCATAATGCGTTTTCTCCCCGTTCTTCCGATCGCGCACCGGCGAGAGGGACACACATCATTGCGAAACAACGGCAGGAAGTCGAGTCCGCCCCGCCTGCCACCCCTCGGACGGCAGTCCGGGGCAAAACTACTCGCGGCGCGGCCTCTGACGAACGGGTGCGCCAAGTGCGCGAGCAGCACGGGGGCGAGAGTCCTACGGTGGTGCCAGACGTCTCTCTCCCTCCCTCTCTCGTTCACTCACTCTCTCTCTCCCTCAACTAGTTTTTTAGTCACTCCACGCCTCTCAATACATCTGGCCTAATATTGTCAAGAAAAGAACCCTCCAAATGAACCATGTAAAACTATCTCTGTCTCTCAATGGCAATAAACCTCCAGCCTCTCTCTCTCACTGTCTCTCTCCCTCTGTGGTGCCGCGGGTCCCGGGGCCCTTCCAGGTCATTACTGCAGCAGGTCCCCAACAGAAACAACAAAGCGGGAAGCAGGAGGGCCCCCGCCGCCGCTGTGCCGCCCCCTCGCCTCCCCCACCCCCACCCCCACCCCCACAAGGACGCGACGCCGCACTGACCGCAGACCGCATTCAGGGCCCGGCGGTGCCCGGCTCCGGGCGGGACCGGCTGCGGGCCGAGACGGGGGCCGGGCCGGGTACAGCCGGTACTATGGGGACACCGACGGCGGCGGCCGCTGTGCGCGTGTGTGCGTGCGTGTGTGTGCGTGTGTGTGTGTGCGGACCGTGCAGGACAAAGCATCGTCGTCCGGGAGTGTCCGAGTCGACGAGCAGGTGCTGTGGCGCGGCGTGGCCAGACGCGGGGCGTGGCGCGCGGAGGAGGCGGCGGGTGGGGCCCGGGCCGGGCACTCGGAGGTTGGACTAGGTCAAGGTTGCGGCGCGGCGAGCAGAGGGCTCGGGCTCGGGCACTCCGCCCTTACGTCCTCCGCCCCCCCCCCCCCCGGACCCGTCCTTCCAGCTCCCCGCCCTCCCTCCCTCCCTCCCCCTCCCTCCGCCTTCCTCAGGAACGCTTCTCTCCACATGCTCCGCCCTGCCGCCGCCGCCGCCGCCGCCGCTACATCAGGAGGGTCTCTGCGCAGGCACTGCATGGATCAGGCGCACAAGTCTCTCACAGAGCGCCCGGCGGGTAGGCAGCGCCGGCCTCGGCGGGCACGCGTGCCGTGCGGGCCGGCCTACCCCGCCCGCCGCAGGCGCTCGGCGTCAACGCAAGTCACCACGACATCATTTTAGCCGCGGGACCTGCCGGCCGGACACACCCGTGCCGCGCCGCGCCGCGCCGCGCCGCCCGGCCTCGGCCCGCGCCCACTCGGCCGCTTTACTTTTGGCGAACCCACCGAGCCCCTCTACGTGATCTGCAGCCCGGGCCGCGCTGATTAGCGAAGACAGGGACGGGGGAGGCCCGCCGCCGCCGCCGCCGCTGCCGCCGCCGCCGCCGCCGCCGCCGCCGCCGCCGCCGCCGCCGCCCGCTGATCTCTCACTCACTCTCACACAATACCCGGCCCGTTGTCGTCGGAGTCGGACCGCCGCCATAAATCAGAGCGTGAATGCCACCCGCCGCCGCCGCTGCCGCACCACCGTCTGGGGGTTGTCCCGGCCCACCCCGGCCGCCGGCCGTTCTCAATTTACGTTACACCGTCTCCGTGCGATAAAAAAAATTGAAATAAAAATAATAATTCAATGATTATGTTTGCCGAAAATGTTTCTAATAATCCCTTCAGCCCCGATATTTTTCCTGATTTGTCCAACGATTTCTCATGACCTCTCCTCCTCCTCCTGGTTTTCAGCGAGTGTACGGCCTAGGATGCCCCGTGTCCTTCGTCCTTTGCGGCCCTGCTGCGCGTTACGGTGTTTCGTGGACGCGGCTCCCCGGGCCAGGTCAGCAAGCGGGGGGCGCGACACATCTAGATTGTAACGCGTTGTCACTGGGGCCAGATCACGGCGCGTTGCTGCGTGCCGTCTCTCTCTCTCTCTCTCTCTCTCTCTCTTTCTCTCTCTCTCTCTCTCCTCTCGCATAGCACGGCCTTGTCTTGCCTCGATCCGCGAAACGCGCGCAGCACGGCGCAAAGCGCACTCGCCTTCAGGAACACACGGCGCGGCGTGTGCGGGGTCGAAGGTCGGTCAGCGACTTAGCAAATAGGAGCGCGCCCCTCCTTCATTATTATTATTGTGTGGCTCCGCCGCTGCTGCTGCCGCTGCTGCTGCGGCGCGGCCGTGGTGGCCGAGTCGCGCGCGCCGACTATGTTTGCAATTCGCACGAAAAGAGATTGAGAAACGAGGGGGAGGACAGCGGCGGTCCCGACTGTATCCCCGCGCTGGGCGGGGTGTGCGGCACGCGCCACCACGCGCCACCACGCGCCGCCACGCGCCGCCACGCGCCTGACCTGTCAGAGTGCGGGCCGGCCACGGTCAGGGGAGATCACACAATAAATTCAGATTTAAACGTTCTTGTGCGGACCAGAAGAAAAACAAACACGAAATAATCCGTCCGGGTGAGCCGTTCTCTGCCTGTGCGCGCTCTCCTTATTGAGGTTTGCGCTGGTGCTTGCTGCTCCTGGGCAGCGATGCAGTCTTTACTCGTCTCCGGCTGCCAAATGTAACACCCAGCAAAGTCATCTCGGACCCGGCCGGGTGTGTGGCGACGAAAACCGCACCCTCGGTACTGGAAGCCGGTTCCTCCGAAAACGGAGTCGCGAGTCTAGTCTAGTGCACACTCAGACGTACACAACACAAAACACTCAACACATTTGTGGCTCATAGTCTCTCCTTCCCTCCCACCCCACGAGTCGAGGAAAAAAATTGATTTGATTGATATCTTGTCGCTTTCGAAATATTGGCCCGGCAGGGACCAACTTGCGGCGGGATCTCATTGGGTGTGTCATTTGGGCTCGTAAACTTCCTTTCCGCTCACTCCGACGGCAGCCAGCGACCCCGGCGGCCAGAAACCAGGCGGCCAGGGGAAAAAAAAACAGGGACAAAAAAAAAACGATGTTTTGTTCTCGCTGCTTTACCGGCACTTTTGTGCGTAAAGGATATACGTCGTGATATTACTGCGATGTTGCGGCAGGCAGAGGCATACCCGCATATAAGAGAGGTTAGGTTGTTTGTGATGGAAACGCGATGTATATTTCAAGATGCAGAGCGACGACTTGCGATGCGAGTGCAGTTTATGTGAGAGTGAGAGAGGGAGGGCGAGCGAGAGAGCGAGAGGGAGAGAGCGAGAGAGCGAGAGAGAGGGAGAGAGAGAGAGAGAGAGAGGGGGGGGGGTGGGTGAGAAAGAGAGATGGAGAACGAGAAGACGGTCATGGCGCCGTGTTCCTGCTCATGCTCAACACGCTCGCCAAAAAGTCGAGTCCTCCTCTCTGCTGCGGAGCGCGGCCAGTGCGGCGGCGACGGTAGCAGTCAGGCTCCAGGGCGGCGGCAGCGTCGGCGGCGGCGGCGGCGGCAGCGGCGGCGGCGGCGGCGGCGGCGGCAGCGGCGGCGCGCAGCGGCGGCGCGGCGGCGGCGGCGGCGGCGGTGGTTCTCCCTAAACTGGAGCAGCCGGGAGCGCGCCCAGCTCGCCAAAAAATGGGGCGCAAACGGGGCTCGGCTGGGCTCGGTCCTGCCCGTCGCTCGGCTCGGTCCGGCCCGGCGGGGGCCGCCGGGGCCTGCGGTCAAGTGCCACGCCCACCCCGCCTCTCCCTCCCCCCTCCACCCCTCCCCCTCCCCTACTCCCACCCGAGGGGCACGGCGGGGACCGCAAACCAAAACCCTTGCCGATCGGGATCGGGGTCCTCCTAGCCTTCCTCCCTCTCTTTCTCGAGCGAGAGAGAGAGAGAGAGAGAGAGAGAGAGAGAGACAGAGAGAGAGAGAGAGAGACGGAATCATCGTTCGCAAAATTGTTCTGAATGACACTCCTGTAACCTACGGCCCGGTTGACTGCCCGTAAACTGCATCGCACTTATTTTTTTGCAAGGACCACCCGAGCAATGGGAATTACTGGTGAGAATCCCGGCCGCTTTTTTTTTTCGTAATTTTGAGAGCGAGTGCACCGGGGCCGCGGGCGCAGTTCGCTCGCAGTTCAGTGACGCACTGGGCCGGCAGCGAACAGGGCGGGGAGATCGCATGGCGATGCCGGTTGCATACCGTTTTCCTTGGGCTGTTTCGAAGCGAGCAGCGCAGCTCTAAACGTTGTACGGCGGACCGCTTAAGCTCATAAAAGAAATAGCGGTCCCGATTATAATGCTATCGTCGTGTTTCCACCTGGGCTTATCAGTACACAAACTCTTGGACGATTAAGTTATTTTCTTGTCGCGATGCCCCCCCCCCCTTATTCCCTCTCCTATTTTCTGTGCATTAAATCTCAAAGAGCATCAATAAGCGACGTGCCTTCCGAATTCACACGTATTACACCCCTTCCTGCTCCTCCTAGGACAGCACACGCGTGTCGTGGGTTGTCGGTTACCCGCTAGCCTCCCAAAGTATTTCCTCCCCCAAATTATCCCTTACTACCCCCCTCGCTCCGTTCTTATTTCTACTTTGGCCTGGTCAAAAACATCCTGCCTGTGTGTGCGTGCGTTCATTCGTCTCTCTCTCTCTCTCTCTCTCTCTCTCTCTCTTCTCTCTCTGTCTCTCTCTCTCTCTCTCTCTCTCTCTCTCTCTCTCTCTCTGTCTCTCTCTCCCTCCCTGTGTTATGGGTGATGCTGTAATTGCCCGGGTGGAGCGGCCTGGTGGGGAGGAAGCGCGTTCCTGCAGGAGAGAGGGGGTAGCGGCGGAGGGGGAGGGGGGCGGTGGGGCCCCCGGAGTGGGGTGGAGCGTACAGTGGACACACAGTGGACTTCAAAGCCGCGCCGATCCGGCCGAATGTAGACCAATATAAAAGCCGGTGTTGACCCCTGGCCGGCATATCAAGTCAAGTGTTTGAGTGCGTGAGTTGTGCGAACGCGAGTGCCGCCCGCAGTGAACCGCCCCAGTGCTCTCTCAGTGCCCCTTGGACTTATCAACGAACAGAACACCAGTCGCAGCCATGGCCGTGTCCAAGGTACGTCACGTCCCTGCCCCGCGTGCGCCGCTGCTGCGTGCTGCTCGCCGTGTTGGGCCCGTGCGATTACATCGAAGACTCGGAGCTGTAAACGAGTAAATGTATGATCGACGTCGGTTTACAGAATTACGTTAAAGTTAAAAAAAAGAATGTCCAAAAATAGTGCTTTGATTTTGGATTGTACTGCCCTTGCTGTCGAAAATCTGATCGATATGCTGTTCGATAGATCGATTAAAATCAACGAGTCGCATGGCATTCGATTTTCGATTAAACATACATTTTTCTCCCTCGTGTTGTAACGATCGTAGTGAATGAGGAAAAAGTGCCCGAAGACCTACTCGAGGCTCATGTGGAAAGCAGAAAATGTTTCACCTCACCTGATGGTTCTGGTTTTCATGACCGCAAAAGCCGAGTTGTGTGCTCTTCGCCTTTATGAGAAAGTCGTGACACGTGGAGAGTAGGTGCGCCGGGCGGCGCCGGGCGGCTCTACGCGGCGACACACGTTCGGATTATGCTCCAGAAGAGCGCGACCATTTGCATACGCGCGGCGGCACCGCGTGTCGCACGAGGCGGCGGGGGGCGGGTCACGCCGGCCGCGGCCTCGGACACCGCACGGCGCGGGGAGCTGACGGGGTGGGAACAGCGCCCGAACACCCTCCGTGCCGCCGCCCGCACAGCGCCTGCGGTCGCCGGGGTAGGCCGGCCCGCACCACACGCGTGCGCGCGCAGGTCGCCGGTGGCCTACCCCGCGGGCGCTCCGGACACGGCCACCACCACCACCACCTGGCCGAGGCCGTGTCGGCGGCGGCGGCGTGCTCGTGGACGTCGTGGGGTGTCGGTGCGGCCGAGGCCGGGTCGACGCCGTCGTCGCCCACCGTCGTACGGTGCACCTCGTCCGTCATTACGCGGTGCGGGAACCCGTCGGACCGCTCAGCCCCGCTCAGCCCCCGCTCAGCCCCGGTGGGCCCGGATCACAGACACGCACGCTCTGTTCTATTTCATTTGGCGTTGCGTTGCGACACCTCGAGAAGTGACCCGCCGCGCGCCCTGCCTCGGCCGGGGGCAGCTAGCTCGGCGGTGGTGACTGCTACTGCCGCTGCCACCGCTACCGCCGCTACCGCCGCTACCGCCGCTACCGCCGCTACCGCCGCTACCGCCGCTGCGGGGGTCACTCGCCGTAACGCACATCTGATAAGCCGTGTAGGAAGCCAAGAGGGCAGGTCAGGTCGCTGCGTGCGGAGGCGGCAGCTAATGACTGAACTGTTGTGCCGAACACCACCCGCCAAAAAAAAAGGCGACAGGTGCATACGTTATTGTAAGATTAAAAATTCTTTTTGTAAACATAATTTTTATAAAAATCCCATCTGATTTTTAAACGAGGCAATGGGATCGATGTGTTATACTTTTGACCTATGTGCCTGCCCTCTCTCTAGAAATTTAATTTTCAAATGCAGCCTGTATATACAAGACTGAATTTTCTTAAATGGGACCAAGGTCGCCGCAATGAATAAATCGCATCACATAATTCTCGCTCGTGTCGAATCGGCCATCTCCCTCTCTCTCTCCCACTGCTGCAGCCTGTCCTGTCGCGCACGCGCTGCGCGTCGTGACCCCACGCCTCGCCCAGCAGCCTCATTAAGTTCGTAGCGTAAGCCGCCACCGAGGCGACAGCCCAACATGTGTTAGCATTACCTCGCGGCCCCGCCCCGGCCCGGCCGCCGCCCCCCGCACTGCCGACCGCCGTCGCCGCGATTTGGGCCCGTTTCGGACGGCCTGCCTCCGGGGCCTGACGCTGACCGGGTCAGGCCGATCTGCCGCGCCGCCGGGGCGGGGCGGGGTCGGCGGTCACAGCGTGTAATAATCTCGCACGATATCGTCCCGCTGGATCAGATCAGATCAGTCACTCGAGTCGGGCGGTGGGCGGCGGCGCGGCGGCGCGGCGGGGTGCGGGGGAAGGACGCGGTGCCTCTATGGCGTGGCAGACGGGGTGGGGGACCCCCCGGGGCGTCCCCGCGTCGCGACCGCGGCGACGCACTCCGGCCGAGGGGACCGACGGTGGGAGTGAGAGGAGAAGAGGGCGTCGACGGCGTACCTGCGCCGTGGATTTTTCATTCATGATTCTGCTTTTAACGTAGCGTGATTTTTTTTTTTGGGGGGGGGGGGGGTTCGCGATTTATCATTTCCCCTCCTGTACTTCATACTCTAATTAATTCGCGTAGTGCCGACCGAACGCGAGGCACAGCCGGGTGGCGGTGCGGCAGGGCTGATGCCAATAAGTCACCCTGCAGGGCCTTGCGGGCCTCGGCCGCGCGGCTTACGGCGTCGACCCCCACTGACAGGTCATAGTCCTGCCCGGCCCCCGGCCCGGCCCCCGGCCCGGCCCAACCGGTCCCGCCCCGGCCCGCATTGCACCGCGCTAGATCGGCCCCGACGCGGCCCCCGCCGACGCCCACCTGCCCGGCTGTGATGTGCCGCGGCGGTCGCGGTCATATGTCGTTGCCAACGGGGGGGACAATGAGGACATTCCGCAGAGTGCGACTATCGCTCTCGCGCATAGATTTCGGTCCGGCACCGCGCTCAACAGCGCGGCGGATGAAAAAATTTTTTGGGGGGAAACCGAGCCAAGGATCGTCCGCATTGTGCGAGATGTGACCGACGCCTTGACGCGACGTGTTGTGGTAGCTTCGAGTCACCGCCCGCGGCTCCCCCGAATCTTAATTGCGACCGCCATGTCCCCACCGTGATGGCGGCAGTTTGCTCCCGCCCGTAAATTGGCTGGGCCCATAACCACGCCGCGCTCAACTAGGAGTTGCAACACGTTCAAAACACACTCATTATTTTTTTTTTCTGTTCGCCTCGTCCCCCGTGCCACGCCCCCGGCCGGACCCTGGCCGCCCGGCATTCCTGCCAGAGGTTTTACTGGAGCAGTTTTGGGGGCCGCGGACCGGCCGGCCGCGCCCGGCCTGGCCAACGCGATGACAGGTTGACCCAGCCTCCGGCGCGATAGGTTCGGGACGTGGCCTCCCGGCGTGGCGCGCCCCGCTCCGCTCCGCTTCTGCTGCGCCGGACCCCGCCCCGGGGGCCCAGCGAGCCCAGCTGCCCAGCTGCCCAGCTGCCCAGCTGCCCAGCTAACCAGCTGCCCAGCTGCACAGCTGCCCAGCTGCACAGCTGCACAGCTCCATGCCGTGACGCGCACCCCGGTGACCCTCAAGGGACCCGGAGGGGTCCGGAGGGCAGCCAGCCACAGAAATTGGCGAAAATAAACACAAGAAAAATTATTGCAGTTGTTCTTCTTAAAAAACACAGACATTTTAAACTTGGTATATATTTTGGGGGGCCGCTTTAAGCCTACTACTAGAACCATCCGCTCAAGGCGTCCACAGGTGCCCTGCGGTGGTGGTGGCCCGCTGCAGCGCCCACGCCGCAGCCCGCACGCACAGTTATTAATGACAGCCGAAGCGCATTCTGGTGTCGTATACGAGGGCGTGGACGGCAAGGTCGGCTCCGGGCCGGGACCAAGTGCGAGGCGTGGCGTGGCGTGGCGTCCAAATAGGGCGCGTCCGCCCGCCCGCCCGGTCGGCCGGCCGACCCGGTCCGTCCGTGCAGACCGAGCAGGCCCGGCCCGGCCCGGCCGTCAGGTGCGGGGCAGTGCGGGGCGGGGCAGTGCGGGGCGGGGCGGGTTGGGGTCCGGTCCGGAGGGTCCGGCCCGGCAACATGTGGTCCTGGTCACACTCGGGCCGGACAGGGCCGGGCCAGGGCGGCCGGCTTCCTCCGGGACAATGCGAATGTAGAGCGATCAAACTGGACCTCCCCCCCGCACCCCCCCCCCCCCCCCCCCCCCCCACCTGCCTCCCGCCGCGCCCCGAACGCCCGGAACATTGCATCACGGGGTCCAAGCCGGCAGCCACTCTGATGCAATGGGTGCGGTGCGGTGCGGCTACCCTTGGCGTCGACGGTCATTTTCTGCTCCTCTCTTTTCCATCGACCAACATAAGCCCTTCAGGCCCTGCGGCCCCGCGGCCCTGCGGCCCTGCGCCGGGCCTGTCCTCGGGCCTTTGTGGCCTCGCATGGCCCGGCCCCCGTGTGCCCTTCGTTACGCTGCAACAGCTGCATACGCCGCCGGCCCCCTGATCAGGCCCCCGCCTTAACGCGCATTGTTTACGACGACGTGTTGCAGGCCCTGGTCGTGGTGCTGTTGGGTCTGCTGGCCCAGACCGGCGCGTACCACGACCCCGAGAGGGAGTACAGGCTGCGGGAGGCGCAGATCGCGTGCGCCACCCCCGGCCACGCCCTGGGGCTGGCCCCCGCCACCTACGCCGGCTACTCGGCCAGCGGCGGCTACGCCTCCTACTCCTCCAGCGGCGCCGTCTCCGCCTACTCCGCCACCCCCGCCGTGTCCTCGGTCTCGGTGGGCCCCGCCTACTCCTCCTACTCCAGCACCCCCGCCGTGGCCGCCTACTCCGCCACCCCCGCCGTAGCCGCCTACTCGGCCACCCCCGCCGTCTCCGTGACCAAGACGTACCTGCCTCCGGCACCTGCCATCAAGGTGAGTCCCCACATCGCAGACAGGACAGGTCAAACAACGTGTTTATATTTTATTGGCTAACAAGACTGTTTTTGAAAAGGTTGCCGCCCCCGCTGTCGCCACCTACGCTGCCGCCCCCGCTGTGGCTACCTACGCCCACGCCCCCGCCGTGGCCACCTACGCTGCTGCCCCCGCTAAGGTTGCCTACGCCGCTGCCCCCGCCGTGGCCACCTACGCCGCTGCCCCCGCCAAGATCGCCTACAGCGCCGCCCCCGCTGTGTCCTCCTCCTACATCACCACCGGCGCCGTTAAGGTCGCTGCTGCCCCCGCTGTCGCCACCTACTCCGCCGGCCAGGCCTACTCTTCCTACTCTGCCACCCCCGCCGTGGCTGCCTACTCTGCCAGCCCCGCCTACTCTTCCTACTCTTCCACCCCCGCTGTTGCTGCCTACTCTGCCAGCCCCGCCTACTCTTCCTACTCTGCCACCCCCGCCGTGGCCGCTTACTCTGCTGCCCCCGCTAAGATCGCCTACAGCGCCGCCAACGCCGTGTCCTCCTCCTACATCTCCACCGGCGCCGTGAAGGTCGCTGCCGCCCCCGCTGTCGCCACCTACGCTGCCGCCCCCGCTGTGGCTACCTACGCCCACGCCCCTGCCGTGGCCACCTACGCTGCTGCCCCCGCTAAGGTTGCCTACGCCGCTGCCCCCGCCGTGGCTACCTACGCCGCTGCCCCCGCTAAGATCGCCTACAGCGCCGCCCCCGCTGTGTCCTCCTCCTACATCACCACCGGCGCCGTTAAGGTCGCTGCCGCCCCCGCTGTGGCCACCTACGCTCATGCTCCGGCTGTTGCCACCTACGCCCACGCTCCCGCTGTGGCCACCTACGCTCACGCCCCCGCCGTGGCCACCTACGCCGCTGCCCCCGCCAAGATCGCCTACAGCGCCGCCCCCGCTGTGTCCTCCGCCTACATCTCCACTGGCGCCGTTAAGGTTGCCGCCGGCCCCGCTGTCGCTGCCTACTCCGCCGGCCCCGCCTACTCTGCGTACTCTGCCACCCCCGCCGTGTCCGCCTACTCTGCCACCCCCGCCGTGTCTGCCTACTCTGCCACCCCCGCCATCTCCGCCTACTCTGCCTCCCCCGCCATCTCCGCCTACTCTGCCACCCCCGCCATCTCCGCCTACTCCGCCACCCCCGCCGTCGCCGCCTACTCCTCCGGCGCCGCGGTCTCCGCCTACGGCGCGTCCGCCGCTAAGATCGCCTACAGCGCGGCCCCCGCCGTGTCCAGCGCCTACATCTCCGCCCCCGCCGTGAAGGTCGCCGCCGGCCCCGCCGTCGCCGCCTACGCCGCCGCCCCCGCCCTCAAGGTGAGTGGAGCCCGCCCGGCGGGTCAGCCTCGGCACACGTGAGTCACAGGGCGGACTTTCCGCAAAACGCGAGCGGCGCGAAGGGAAGGAGATGACGGTTACGCAGTGTGGCGAAACGGTCCAGATCGGTCCGAGCCTGTCTGCGCGCGCCGTGTCCCGCCGGGCGCGCACGCGACGTGGATGACGGGGCATGACGCGTACCTGGCCGAGCCGATCGCCACCTGTCCGAGGGTCATTACCGCGTTACGCAACGGGCGGGGCGCGCCGACGCAGGCTGCGCCGTGCTGCGCGGCGCAGTGACAAGGCGGACGCGGGCCGGGCGGGCCCGGACACCCGTCTGGTTACCGGCCGCCCCGGCCTCCGACCACCGTCAGAATCAATCAAGCAAGCTTTGTCGTACTGACCGTGCCGTGTCGTTCTGTTGCCGCAGGTCGCCACCGCCTACGGCGCCGCCGGCTACGGCTCCGCCGCCTACGGTGCT
Source organism: Megalurothrips usitatus (assembly GCA_026979955.1). Classification (NCBI taxonomy): domain Eukaryota; kingdom Metazoa; phylum Arthropoda; class Insecta; order Thysanoptera; family Thripidae; genus Megalurothrips; species Megalurothrips usitatus. The sequence continues at coordinate 4,792,205 of CM049602.1, forward strand.
GCCGGCTACGCCGGCTACGCTGGCTACGCCGCCGCCGCCCCCGTCCTGCAGTACGGCCACGCCGCCCCCCTCAAGACCGTCACCCCCGCCGTCGTCAAGAACGTGCACCACAAGTTCCTCGAGGAATACGTGAGTAACGGCGTGCCGTGCGCGTCGTCCCGTGCTGCTGTCCGCGACAAAGACCCGGACTAACCCCCGACCCTCTCTCTCTGTGCCCAGGACGACCACCCCAGGTACGCCTTCGAGTACGGCGTGTCTGACCCCCACACCGGCGACCAGAAGGAGCAGCGCGAGGAGCGCGACGGCGACGTCGTCAAGGGCGAGTACTCCGTCGTGGAGCCCGACGGCTCCGTGCGCACCGTCAACTACGTGGCCGACTGGGAGACCGGCTTCCACGCCACCGTCTCCAAGAACGCCCCCACCAACCACAAGATCGGCACGCAGCACTAAGCGGCGCTGTCCGACAGTGGCCTCGCACCGCGGCCGCCGCTGCCCCGCGGACGCCGTCGCCCCCACCGACACCGTCACCGCCGAGGACAGCCGTGGACGGCAATGCGGACTTCGGCGATTATGATATTTCTCAAACGCGCCGTGCAAATTGTGACGACCGAGCCGCCCTCTCGCGCCGCCGCCGCGCCTCCCTGCTGTACAATGGACATTGTGGTCCGTGTGCGCTCCGGTTCTTCTTGCACCACTATCACTCGTTGAATTGACGTTTGTTTTTTTTTTCGTCGCTCGCTCGTCGCTGCACTCAAACAAACACAAGTGAAGTGTTTCGAAGCGGTTTGTTTGACTACGCTGCGATTTGAAACCTTAAAAAAAAAAAAAACGAGCCCACTGATTTTTATGGCCCCATTTCTCCCCGGATGGTTGGTAGCCGGTGTTCCCGCGCGTCAGTGGTGCCAATGGTGGAGGCCACTCTTACTTTGTGATTATGAGATTTAAGGACGTACAGTTGAGTGTTGTGTTTCATAGGTTGTAGCTTTACATTGTTCTTCTCATCTGCATCGTTACCACCCACTCATACTATTGCTTATAAGACCACTTGCATGTGGAAACTAGTCTCCTTTTCACCATACCTTTAAGTGATTGTCTCAGCATTTCTGTCAAACGAGAATGCGGTTCGAAGCGAGACGTCATCATTATACATAGAACGAGCTCTTTCATTATATTAATGGGGGAGCTTTTCAAATCACTTTATCTATGTACAAAGAAATAATTTTCCTGTGCCAAGGAAGAAACAAGGCCTGAGTTACCACTGCTCTTCGACTGTTGCAGATTTGTTGATGTTATATGTGTCTTTTGTTGCACGTGCTTACCCACGTAATGTGTTTTTCATCTACTCCCACTGCACATAATTATTTGATAACGCAGCCAATGCCATTTTATGTTCAATAATATTTTTTTAATGATAAATAAAACGTGATATAAAACAAATTGTGTTTTGTTTCCTTACACACTCCCAGCGTGAAACGCGACCACCAATTCAAAATGAAAAGAAAAGATCCACAAGCTCATTATAAAATATATCATTTGATGAAAAGAAAAATACGCAAAGCAATACAGCAAATGATGCCAATCACACAGTCATCCTGAAAATAATTTCTTCACTGCTGGGTGACGAAAACGCGGCGTATGCCATACAACGAGAGAGAGAGAGAGAGCTAAACGCACGCGGCAGTTCTCAAACAGTATCAGCGGAAGCCACCCAAGTGCGCAGAATCGCGACTGGAGTGGTCGCCACCCAGCGGACGTGGGAGTCGAATGGGTTGCCTACCTGCACGGCGCTGCGACGGCCACGCGCCGCCACGGTGCCTCGGTATGCCACTCATAGCAACGGGTGCGGGGTGGGGACGATTTTAGAAACATTTCAACGGTGCCGTAAGAGTCATCGTCAAACCAAAGAAAAGCTATCCATGGATCTTGGCACATGGCGCCTGGTGGGTAGGCAAACTAAGACCTCTGCATGCATGAGCGCTCTGCGGGCTGGCCTATCACAAACTCGCAGGCGCTCGGGAGACACTTTCCCAGAGGAGAGAACTTTAAGAGCGGCATTGCTTGTCCTAAAAAAAAGATTTTTATCAATTAATTGAAACGAATTGATTCTCTTTTGTGCTCATTGGAGTCTCATGATATTTGACCGAATGAAACGCTTTCCCACTGACTGCAGCGCTGCGCCCCGGAGGGCGGCCGCGATCATGTCCTCAATATACGACGACCCGATGACAACACCGCCGCCAACCCCCTTCCTTACGACTCGTCCAGTCGTCCTTCGTCCTCGCTCCTCATATATATTTTTGGCCGAGCCGCACGGCGGCAGAACCCCAATTTCCAGCCTCCGAGCCCCGATGAACGACCGGAAGGCGGACGAAATGGACACGACGGAATAAAACGCTCCACGGCGCACTCACAAAGCACACCCGCGACGCGCCCTCTGTCCGCGGTACACGGCCCGCAATTAACCGCACATCAAGCGGTGGGCTGCAGGCAGGACGTATCAGCGTCCCGGAGACATTCGCTGGGCGGTCGGTGCGGACACACACGCCAACCAGGGTTTCTAGTCCTGAAATTTTCAAAGAAATTTTCAGAAAAAAAAACAGAATTTTTCAGAATTTTTTCCGAAACTTTAGGAAATTATATGAATTTTTTCTCGAAAGATTTCTTTAAAATTGTCGACACAAGGGTGTCGAAACGGCCACACACAAAAATAACCACGGTCTTTCTTTGTAAAAAAAAAAGAGCACACGGTGATCCCATTTTCGAAATCCCTTGAAAGCCCGCAGCTCGGACACAAAATCTCACACATGCAGTGGCGAGCAAGGTGGCGAGAGGGTTCAGCGGTGTCGCTTTATCGAAAAACATGGCGGTTGATGACGGTGGTCATGAATGGCATGTGACGGCGCGAGTTTTAATTGAGGAACACGCCCGCTGCGCCCTTAATGCGCTGCCCGCCCGGGTCCCGCTCGAGGCCAGCCGACCGTTTACCGCCCCCTGCCCACCGGCTCTGCTCCGCTCTGCTCCGCTCTGCTCTGCGTCCCGGGCTCCCGCCGCGAGCGCTGCCCGCTGGTGACATGTCGGGAAGGTAATTATGGTTTAATCATTTCGAAGGAACCGAGTCCTGTTCCCTTCGGCAGCCTCTCCACCGCGCCTCCCCTCCTCAGCTATCCGCGAGCAGCACGCGTTGCAGAGGGACAACGCATTTTGACGGCGCATCTCTGTTGCACTCGCGGCGCGTTTGGTGGCGATAGGTGTCGAACAGAAGGGGCAGGGAGGGGCTAGGGAAGGAGGGGAACGCGCCGCCAAAGTGGTTCCGCCAGCCGCCGCCGGCAGCAGCAGCAGCGGCGGCGCGACGACGTCTGCCGGCCGGGCGCCTGCTAGAGACGAGCACAAAACAAAGAGTGAAACCGAATATCCATCCCAAACGAGACCACTCTCCTCTCGGCCGGCTCAGCCCGGCCCATTATTTCATGATAGAATGCGGAACCGAACGAGATCAGGGCTTCGCTGCCCGGCCGCGCGTCCAAGGTGAGGAGCGCGCCGAGCCGGGAGCAGAGGGTTAGGGTTGGCCGGGAACATCTCCCCGTGCGGCCAGCCGTCAGCTGACCCCCACCGCCTGCCCACCCCGCGCAGAACGACAAGAGTCACCGCCCCGTATCAGACGGTGCTGGCGGCGGACTAGAGCGGCGCACATGTGTGGCTTCCCACGAAATGAAACGAAATGGTGTTCGGTGTGAATCTGCGTGATGGTCGAATGGGGCTTGAGAGGGATCTGCACATCTTCGTCCCTACTAAAGAAATGGTCGTGCGTCCCAATTTTTACAACTTTTATCCGCCTCTCCGGCGCTGCTTGGGTATCGGACGCGGCGGCGGCGGGGAAGGACTGGGGCAGGGCCGGCGGGCAGGACGAGGTGTGACCCGGTCCGGGAGCCCGAGTGTGTGTGAGTGTGTGTGTGTGAGTGTGCACAGCCTTGCCGGAGCGGAGCAGGGCGGCAGCGTTTTGAAATAACGCGCGCGGAATCTTTTTCTTGCCCGATTCGGACGACGACAAACGGCGGCGGCGGCGACGACGGCGACGGCCCTTTGTGTCTCACACGGGGAGCGACTCCTGCTCCGCGACCGACCTACCAAAACGGTGCGCAACCACTGGTAGTGGTGGTGGTGGTGGTGGTGGTGCGCCGGGCGGCATCACACACACACACACACACACACACACACACGCGACACAAGCACGGCACGCGTGTGCTGAAGCGCGCCTCTGAACAATGTTTACCACTTCGCGGGCCGGCCTAACCGCCAGGCGCTACGCGGTGCAGCGACCCGGGCACCCGGGCGTCGCGCTGCACGCGTGCGTTCAAGTCTCCATGGCGCGTTGAAAGATACGGGCCAAGATACGGCGATTCCGTCTCGTTTTGTGATCCTTCCGTCCCTGTTCTTATTCAGAGGAAGAAGGAAATATCCACAAGCACCCCCCCCCTCTCTCTCTCTCTCTCTTTCTCTCTCTCTCCCCTCTCTCTCTGTCCCTCTGCGTCATGACCACGCCATCTTACTCTCTTACTCCTTCCGCCCGCGGAGGAATTAAAAGCACCTCATTTCCTCCCGTCCTCTTCGCTCTGTGTGCGAGGTGCGCGCACCTTTAATCTTAATTATTAGATTCACATCCCTCGCCGGTGCAGCCGTGAGCAAAAGTTACCGACACAAACACCTCTCTGAAAATGCGAGGGATAAGTCAGTTCGAGGAAAATCCTTGAGGAACTGATAAACTGTCTCAATCGTATCAAGCCTTTTCCACGATTCTGTAACGAAAAACAACAACAGGAACGAAACGGGTGGTCGCCTGTTTTCTTTATAGCCCTCCCGGTCGATTTCAGAGCAGTGTGTGATCCAAAGGGCTGCTGGTGGAGGCCCCCCCTCCCGGTTCGGAAGTGCAGTGGCGTGCAGCAGCGGGGCACCCACGGCGGTCAGCCGGCGCGGCCAGGGACCCCTCGTTAATTGAAAGAGACGTGTCGGGCTGCGTTTATACTCCCGCCCGGCTCCGCAGCTCTCACACGTCCTGCCGTGCCCGCCGTGCCCGGTGCCGTGCGTGCATCAGGCCGTACATTTGTTTACCGAAGTTCACTGCAAAAAACGTAAAAATAAAAATAAAAGCGTTTAATTATATGCAGCCTGATTGACGGGTGAGTTTTCGGTTTGCACAGAAGGCATACTATACTTTCAATTAGTTGTTCTTTTTTAAAAAAAATACATTTTTAAATGTATGGAGTGATTATGGGGAACGTGATGACAACTGGAAAGTAAAGGAATTCGACTTGATGTTTTAATTGAATAATGATTAGTGCAGAGCGTTCCCTGTCAGATGGGGGAAAGACATCTGCAGCCGAGGGTAAGGCGTGTGCGTGTGTGCGTGCGTGTGTGTGTATGTTTTGTCCGGTCTCGGTGCGAGGAGGGAACACTCCGCCCATAGTGACCCCGCCTCCGCCCTCTGCTAAATATGAATTATAAACTTCTTTTATTTCGTGTTTTTCGTTTTCGCAGTCTTCTTTTTTTTAACAGCCGAAGAAGACTGATAATAATGCGCAGCATCGAGATAAGGCGGCCGTGAGTTATCGTTGCGTTGACAGCCACGCTTACAGTGCCGTACGTGTGTGTGTGTGTATGTGTGTATGTGTGTATGTGGCGCTTGTGTGGGACTTGGGCATAAGGCAAGGCGCGAGAGCTCTACCCGACCGAACAGCAACACACGACGAGCCTTGGAAATTAATTCGTACGAATGATGGGCACCCCACCCACCCACTGCGGTGGGCCGAGTCGAGCGCAGCCCGGACCGCCGCGTCCGCTGACGCCGACCCGGCCGCCACGCGAACCTCTTTTTTCCCACGCAGCGGCTGAGGGGAGCGGGCGCCACGAGACTGTTGTACATCCGCGCCAGGATTTGCCATTAACGCCGCCGCCCACCCGCGCCGAGCAGAAAATGTCTCGCGTATCGTCATTCATGTAAATACAGCGTGATGAATGAGATGCTTTTTATTTTTGAGACACTCCCGGTCGGGCATCTCTCTCACACTACCGCAGTCAAATGCGGCGCGTCCCGTCCCTCTCTCTCTCTCTCGCGCGCGCTCTCAGCCGCCACTGCTGCACCCGATTTACCGCGACGTCGTATCGGTCCGCACAAATGAATGGACCGGGCGCGGTGCACTCTCTGCGGCGCATTCATACCGATTACCTCATTGGCCATCTCGCTCTCTCCGCCGGCCTGTCAATCGATCTCTGTCTAATGCATGTGGGTCAGCGCGGCGCAGCGGTGACACGGTGCGATGCGATGATGCAACCGCGCGGGGCGGCGGCGGCCCGCGAATATAAGTCAGCGACGAGGACAGAAGCTTCCTCCCAACGTCCCTCTCTCTCTCTCCTCTCTGTCTCTCTCGCACGCACATACAGGTGGATCGGTACGAGTGTGTGTGTGTGTGTGTGTGTGTGTGTGTGTGTGTGTGTGTGTGTGGACAGCAGCTCACCCGGGCAGACTGATTTCGGCCAGCGCCTTGCGGTCCAGATCGTACTTCTTCGCGCACCGAGCCGGCGGTATCCGACCAATGTATCACAGCAGCAGTCGCCTCTTGAACCCCCGCAACTCACGCGTCAGCCGCGCCGTACCTCTCTGGCCCGCGCCCCGTGAGTGCACTGGGCTCGGCCAGGGCGACCGCCCGTCACCCGTGAATTACAAAAATACCGACTGTTCACATTGCAACAAAAAAAAAAGAAGAGGACAGTGTTTCCGTCTCTGTCACTCTTGGGCGTCGGCACTACGGGGAGCGACAAGGATAGTGGGGCGCTGCCGCTGGCCCGGGGCACCCACCCAGGGGGTGCCGGCCGTGGTGCCGGCGATCGCGCGCATGATTCGAGTAAAGAAAGTCATTACCGTGCAGGTTTTATGCCATCATTTGCATGACATGCGTTACCTGTTGTTGCGGCCGGGTGACGTTTTAGGGTCAGCCGTTGGTCAATTAGGGAAGAATAAAAAAAAAGGGAGCCGGGCCGCGGCGCGCCCCGCCGGAACCCGCCCCGCCGCCGCGGCTCAAACGTTTACAGCGTAACGAGAATCTGCAATCGTTATCATTTCCTGCCCCCCCCCCCCCCGGGAGCCACGACTGTGTGTGCTGGGTACGATGCCGTCTGATTTTTTTTTTTGCATTTTGTTTGGGCCTCGTCACATGTCCATTTAAAAAAGGAATAATGGCGGAAATAATATATGCTACCGCAAAAAAAATACTGTCAAGGTGATTAGAAAGTAATTGTCAATTTTTGAAATTTTTGAAATTAAAAAAAAAAACCCTTAGACATGTTTTGTCACGGGTTTGGCGCCTCGTATTAACACCCCATGGGACAACAGTACGATAGCCCCTCTGCAGACCTGTTATTCGAGACCGTCTTTCGCTTTCGCTCTTCTTGTCCGCATACCACCGCACGCACGGTGTTTGCGCACTCGTCCTCGAAACCTAAAACGGTCCCCCACCGGTCCGGCACCACCGGCTTCTGTTTCGTTATCAGAGCGGCGCGATCCGAAATTGGAACCGAATCTGCTATAAGTATACCTCCGGGGATAAACGGTAGGCGTTACAGCCGCGGCCCCCTCTCCCGACACCTCTACCGCCTCGCGGATTGCGGAAAAAACGTCAACCACTAACCCGTCTGCTAACCTCGTCCATCATGACGGCTGACACCGCCCTGCCGCCGCGCTGCCGCCGGCCCGGCCCATCTCACCTGACCCCATATTAAAAAACTGAGCGCCAGGCATGATCAGAGGGGCAGCAGTGGGGCCCGTGTATGCGGCAGCAGAGCCGAGAAATAACTCGGGTAGAGTTCCGAATCGGGCGAGAGATGGCGAGTCGGGCAGAGTTCTTGTCGTCTCCGGGAGGCAGAAGCCACGGGCGATGCTACACATCCGGGTGATCCGTGGTGAAGTCAGGTGAACTCCGCGGTGTAATGAGATGCGGGGTAAGTCGAGGTAACCCTTCGGGGGGTAGTTCGAGGTGGCGATACGGCGCCCTCGGCAAACTCGGATTTTGTCAGCGCGCCAGATTCAAATTCGCCGCCGTAATGTCGGGTCGCCGGCCCGGAGCCCGGCTGACTCAATGAGGTGGAAGGCCCACATCCGGAGGCCGGAGCTGCCGGAGCTGCCGGAGCAGACCCGTTGCGCAACAGTTGCACACGGGCCGGGCTGGTCGGTGCGATGCATGGGCCGATGCCGCCGATGCGACACGTCCTTGGATCAGCTGGCCCGCCCGGTACCCAGGGCCGGGGACCCTTCCATAAAGTCCCTCGCGAAAATGTACAAAACAAATCAATACCCAGCCGATACCCCGGGCCTCTCTGAGCTTCATGCATATCGCCGCATCCACGAGCAGAAAAAATAAAAATTTAAATTACATGCAGCGGAGCAAAAATTTAGATCATAGCGAAGACTTTAGCTAGCTAATCGTGGTAACAGCTAGTACAACATTTAAGTACTCAAGCTAATCTATACACTATGCCGGACACCCGTTATCTGGCGTGATGGATTTTTAGCACAGCGGGTAATAATTTGTCTCCCTCACTAAAATCAACTGTTGCGCCCATTTTAAAAATTTAGCACAGGGCAGAAATTTTTTTTTCGTGTCGCTGGCAGGCCGCTACTATACGCAGGGTGGGTTCGTCGGGCGCACCGAGGCACTTGGGCTGCGCCGGGTATAAGGGCCGTGCCTTCGTCCTTGGCCGTCTGCAGATCCTAAAGGGAGTTAAGGGCGCGTAGGGGAAGGGAAAGGAAGATTTAAAACCCAGCCAGCATTCGGACCCGCGGCTCAGAATGCGGCCTGCTGCGCGAGAGGGAGGCTATTCTGTGCGATCCGGCAAAGCCAAGCGCGCAGCAGAATCGGTTAAATTCCGTTTATCAAAAAATTAGCAAAAAGCAAAACAGCGGTCTAATTTCATCAGTGTGTTGTCAGCTGTTATTAAACACAGACGAGGTGCAACATTTACTTCTAAACGGGTTACTTTATTAGTTTTGGCGGGCGTCGTCTGCTCGCTTGATCGATATAGCGTGGCACCTCCAATGCCACGGGGCGGAAATTAGCCGCGTGTAATAATCCGAAAGCAGAGCTGCAGCTGCAACTGCAGGCGGCGGTGACCTCCCCGGGGGAATGAGCGGCCGCCTCACCGCCTTCTTGATTGAATATAACGTGTCGACTAATAACCACGCACACGGCGTTGTAACGAGGCCTTACAGGCGGCGCGGCCCGCGGCGGTAGGGGGGGTGCGCCTGTGCAACAACTCGGGTAACCCGGGGTAATGCAGAGGTAAGCCAGGGTAGTCCGGGCCGCAGATTACCGCTGAAACAATACGGGAAATCTTAGGAAATAAAATGAGTTTTGGGTAATCCGCGGCGGGAAAATTTGGAGGGTAAATTCCAGGAGAGGGTAATCTGAGGAGGTAAATCAGGGTAACTCAGAGTTACCGGGGTGGCTCAGAGGAGGAGCAGGGTAATCCGTGCGCGGACCTGCCGGGCCCGCATTACGCCGAGACGTGAGGCGACGCCGTTGCCCCCGACGCCGCCGCCCTTAATAAGTAGTGCACACGACGCCAACCACGAGGGAATGAGGTGTTTCCGATTGAAAAGAAGACAAAGAAAATGAAGACGTTGAGTAAAAAAAATCGCATAAAGAGGTAGGAATCTTTTGCACGAGTTATAGGGGGAGTGAGAAACGCAAGCACAGCGTGGACGGCCCGCGGCGCCGCCAGGCACCGCCACCTCACGTGCCGGTGACGATGCCTGTTCTCAGCGGTCGCGAGTTCACCACCATTGTGGGGCTGACTGTGACAGTGCCATGGCTTCGCGGCCCCCGACGGCCCTGCCGGAGCGTAACGCAAGCGCCGGCCAAGGAAAAATGAAACGAAAGAAAACTGAAAAGCTCCAACATTTAGGCATTCTAATTTTTTTTTAATGCTCGTGTCAGTAAGTAGTTGACCGGGCTTGGACCGGAAATGGACGCTGGATTCGTACCGGATTCGGACCGGATTTGGAACTGGCACGTACCGGATACGCGGGCCGGACCGGGATGGCAACCCGGGGAGGATGAGGCGACGACCTCAACGAGAAACGCCGTGAGCAGTGAGCACCTGGCCGCCTCCCGGTGCCCCCCGTTGCCTCCCGGGACGCACGGCCTGGGTCTGGCCGGACCCGATACCATCCGGCCAGCCGGGCTCAGCCGGCCACCGCCACCTCCACAAAATATCCCGCCACGTTTTCGAAAAACGAAACCCACCCGCCATTTCTGAAAATCATGTTCTTCGCTCGTTACCCAGAGAAATTCTCTACCTCTCTCTCTCTCTCTCTCTCACTCTCTATCTTTCTCTCCCTCTTTCTCTGTCGGACTTTATCATTGACGCTTCTAAAACTCTCATAGTCGGTCGGCATTTCCTGCTGGCAGCCGCGCGGCTGCTGCCGGAGCCCGGCCGGAGCCCGCCGCCCGCCGCTCTGCCCCTCAAATCGCGGCCCGACCAGTGTTTACGCACTAGCTGGATTCGTCTCCCTGAAATGTAACGGTGCCCGAGCGCCCGCCGCCGCCGCGCCGCGCGCCCCGCCCCGCCGCGGCTGCCACGGCACAGCACGGCACAGCACGGCCTGCGACCCGCGAGTTCAAGAGCACGCTGCTCTCTGCCACCGTCGTCGTCGCCGCCGTCCGGAATTCAGGAGTCTTCTGGCTTTGTGCGACCGGATCGGAACCGAAGCCGCGCGCCGTGCGGTGACGCACCGGCCGCGGGGAGTTTTCCGTTCTCCGCGGGTGCATGCGTTGTGCGTCCTGCTCGTGTTTCCGTTTCCGCGGGGGCCGGGCAGCACCGGCCGGGAGGACGTTTGCCCCGGACTGAGAAGGGACCGGGCCGGCCTCCCCATGGCGATGCAATCATCATAGCCTTGCGGGGGGAGCCGTCGCACAGCGCTGACTCACAGTCGCAGACGCACCGCGTCGCGCGGCGTCACAGCACGCCGCCCGCCCGCAATACTCCTTGCGGGTCGCGTTGATCGCAGCGTTCGGCATTAGGGGGCCCGTTTCCATGCAAAGCGCAGAGCTTGCGCGGCCGCGTCCAGATTCGTACCGGCGACAACGGCGCGGCGCCGCAAGGACAATACCTTGGGAAAGTCCATTGTCTCCGCGGACGTTTGCTCTTCTGCGGCGTGGTGCCGCGTCGTCGCCGCGGCTCCAATTTCGCGAGCAGGAGATCGAGACATTTCTATTCGTCGGGCGCGGAGGTATGAAAAATGGCAGAGGGACGTCGGGCGCGGCTCCGCGCGGAACGGAAGCCGCCCTCCCCCCCCCCTCCCCCGCACTGCAGTCCAAATAAAAGTTCGTACATACGCGCTACCTCCCCCCTCCCCCTCTTCCTCTGCGATAAAAATGTCCGTGAGAATTTCACGATGCGCCGCTGTTAAAGGCGATTTAATGTCCTGCGGGAGGACCTCGACACTGCCTCGGCCGCAGGATATGCAGTCGCAGGCGCCATTAAAACAGGTCCGCCCGCACCCGGCTCGCTGTCCCTGTACACACTTAAGCGCATGCCCTTTTCTGAGGGGGTCGAAATAATTTTTTGGGGGGCCGCAGACATGGAGGGGCCGAGGAGAAGTAAAATTGACGACCGCCTCCGAGCTCCCCGGGCGTTTCATATACGGTGTCCGCAATTCTGTCGGCGATGCTCCCGAGCTTTGCCTTTCTTTGGTCACAGCCTCGTCCAGGTCGTCATCGTCGGCATCCTCTGCCCGCGAGGTAACACCGCCCACCCCCGGCCTCCCCGCCGGCCTCCTCCGCTCCCCCGGGGCACCCCCTGGCCGCCCGGCCGGCCTGGCGCTGGCCGAGGTGAACGCCGCCGGTCGCCGGCCGCCGCCGGCCGCCGGTCCCGGACCCCGACAACGGGTCGGGGTGGGGGCAGGACGGTGCTCGCCTCCGCCCCGCCGTGCCCCGCCGTGCCCCCCGCCGTGCCCTGCTCCCGGCCGGCCCCATCCTGTCCCATCCCGTCCCGGCCAGTCCGTACCCCGTTGCCTCCCTCTCCGCCCGCCGCCGGCCCGCCGGCCCCCCGCCGGTCCCCCGCCGGCCCCCGGCCCCCGGCGGCACGACACCGGCACAGGACGGCCGGCACAGGCGTGCGTCGTGTGGTGCTAGTGATCTCGCGGATCCCCACGGTGCCGGTCAAGTCGGACAAGCGCGACATCCTCAAGGGGCCCAGCCGCGACCCTCGCCGTCAGCCGCCGTCGTCGTCGTCCGACACCGACACCATGACCGTCCTCGCGCAGGTGAGTCCGAGACCCTCCACTCCGTCCCGACAGCGAGGGGGAGGATCAGCTGTGCCCGCCGCCGGGGACACCCCCGCCCACTGAAATAACAACTTTCCAAAAAGATAATGCGGTGGAGCCGGCAGCACAGAGGCACGCAGTTACCCCGTCCGTCCGCGTCGCGAGGCCGTGACCGGCAAAAGCTGGGAGCGCTGGCCTGAGGGGGTCGCCGCCGCCTCGCCTTCTAGCCAAAAGTACTTTTGGCCGCTCGTCTGCCGGGGCGTGGCGCGGCGCGGCGGCACCGGCGGCACCGGCGGCCCGGCAGCCCGACGGCCGGCCGGACGGGGCAGGTCCGGTTGGACTGTTTGGAACGGGGCCCAGACCTGGTGACAGACTTGGACATGTAATGTGGCCGCCAATGGGTGCCAATATGGCTGCACCTCTCGCAGAAAAAAACCGTTCTCCCGCGCGCCGTTGTCGCGCCGTCCCGTCCGGGTGCCGCCCGGGGACTCCCGCAGCTAAGACCGCCGGCCCGCTCGTGACCCGCCGGGGTTATTATTTATTCATCCGCCCGCTTTTGTCAACGCGAAGGGGAGAGTGGCCGGCGGGCCCGGGGGACAGGACCCAGCAGGACCCAGGACGAGGCCCCTCCTGCCCAACGTGTGCGACCACCTCCCCTGCTTTTAGCAGCGCCAAGGTCAAACCGGCATAATTTTCGACTCATCCTAAAACAATATTTAACATGGCGCTGCGGCCCGGCCCGGCCCCTCCTCGGCACACAGCAGCTTGCACATCGCTCCGCCCCTCCCTTCCCTCATCTCGACGCGCGAACGACGTTTTTCGGGAACGTCCCGACGGCGGCCCGTCCGGAATCGCTAATTCCGTTCCGAATTACATCTGCCCCCGCGCGCCACCCACTCGAAGCCTCCCCCTCGTCCTCTCCCTGCAGCGCCCAACAACAACAGCGAAGATAAAAAGGCAGCAGCCCGGACCCATTCCGCTGCGGAATGACTCTGGCGTGACTCGATGCAAATCCAAACTGCGCGTGCGTGCAGCGAATTAGACAGGTGTGTGTGGTCCGGCGGGTGCACCGTGTCGGCCCCAAGCGTTCCCCATTTCCTAAATTAAACCTCCGCGCGGGGGGAGGGGGGGGGGCGGAGTGCGGGAGGCAAGGGGGGCGGGGGGGGGGGGGGGGCTGCCTGACGTGTGCGAAACAAGGACGCCGACGACGGACGGGGCTCCGCTGCGCCGAAGTCACACGCGGCGACGGAAATCCACGCGGCCAGCGTCGAATCCGGCGAGCTACAACAAAAATAGCGGCATGGCGGCGCGCGTTGACCTCGGACTTTTGCAAAGCAGCCCCAATTTCCCGCGGCACCGCCCTCTTCAAACGCCGCCTGAACGGGCAAATAATTGATGTGGGCGGCGGTGGCGCGCCGCTGTCCCGGCTCGGCCCGGCGGTGTTGTGTGCCCGGGGGGGCCGCCGCAGCGCCGCCGGCCGGCGTGCCCCTCTGACGTAACGGCAGTCAAGACATTGACTCTGAACCGCCGCCGCCGCCGCCGCCGGGTCCTCTGCCGCCGGCTGGCCGGCGGCGGCGGCGGCGGCGGCGCGCGCGCGATGCACTGGGGGCGTGGCGGGGCGTGGCGGGGCGTGGCGGGGGCCGGGCGGGGACTCGCGTGACGCGGGGGCGGCGGCAGCGGCGGCGGCAGCGGCGGCACCAGCCATTGTATGCTAATCTGCACCAGAGTTCGCGCGCGAACCATGACCGCCTGGGCAACACACGAGGATTTACGGCGGGCCAAATCCACGTGCTCGGATTCGGGACTCCCTCATTTCCTCCCCCCCCCCCCTCCAAACTCCGCGCGGTCGTACCACGGCGAGGAGCCGAGACGGAGTGCCGAGTGCATTTAGAACAGAGCCGTTGCGCGGGATGTGCACTGCTCAGGTGCAACCATCTCGATTATTAAAATTAAAATTAAAAAAAAATAGCTCTCTCTTCCTCTCTCTCTCTCTCTCTCTCTCTCTCTCTCTCTCTCCCTCTCTCTCTCTCTCTCTCTCTCTCTCTGTCAAGGTCATCGCGAGCGAGGGGTAGTCGAACGATGATGATTGATAGGAGGGAGCTCGGCGAGATAAGTGACTTGTTACACACGGCTTGGAGCATGAATTATGACACCTCGGACGTCAGCAAATGACATGTCATTACTCGGGGAGGATTCGCACGGGCCCGCCGCCGGCCCGCCGCCGGCCCGCCGCTAGCCTCCAGCTGGATCCTCTGCGGAAGCTAATGTCGTGGCACTTATAGCCGTGCTGCCCCGTCGCCGCTCGTCTGCTCGCTAGTCGAACGTCCAGGCAGCGTTCCTTGACGAGTCCGATGGTCGCCTTTAGCAAAAAGGGACGTTTTCAAGACATCGTTCGATATTTTTCGCCCCGCAGGTTTCTCGCTCTATGTCTTAAGAATTCGTATAGGACCCAGCTAAAAGTTTTGCTCCTTTTCTTTATTCTATCCTTCTTCTTTTTTTCCCCCCCGGGGCGCGTCCCGCAAAACGCTTATTACATTAAGTGTCGGCGGCAACTGCTCTGTCCTGCAAGGTAATAATGGCGTCCCAATCACAGTCCTTATTACCTTAATTTGTTGCAAAGAGTCTTGAAGAACTTCCTGGGGCATCGACCTGACAACATGCAGAGAGGAGGCTCCGGGACGTGTCCGGGACGTACCCAGGACGTGCCCAGGACGTGCCCAGGACGTGCCCAGGACGTGCCCAGGACGTGCCCAGGACGTGCCCAGGACGTGTAATCCTGGACTGGTGTGGGCTGGTGGGCACATGTAAATGACCCACTGCTCCCACAGCAGCAGCAGCAGCACAGCACAACGCGGCTCTGACGATACGGGTTGACAGAGAGTCTCTTTTCGCTCATCCGATTCTCTTCTTTTTCCCGCCCCGATTGGCTAACCCACTTCTGCGGCGCCGCTTGCTCTGTTTGTTTTCCTGACATTGAACCAGTTTCACAACTCTCGCCCGCGGCCGGCGCGTCGTTTGAACGTAAATTAAGAACCCTTACGACTGACTGGCGACCGCTACGCCCGAGCGTCGCTTCGCGCCGCGGCTGCGTGGGGTCGATGACACAGTACTCTCCTGAGCAGCGTGGATTCGCGCGCTCCAATCCTCGTCCGGAACGGGTCCGTTCGTATGTATATTCCGCAAGATCGCCCCCTTTCTTTGAGGAATTCACTGCTGTAAACAGAATGTTTACGACGAATGTAATGACTCGAGTGACGGGTTGACATCATGAGTGCGTGTGTGTGTGTCCCCTCTGCACCCCCTCCTCCACCCACCCCAGCTCCTTCTGACTGACCAACCGAGTCCCCATATTGCATCAACCCGAACCGTGGGTGCTGCAGCCCGCCGGAGAAAAAGAAAAATCGTGGCATAATTCAAAATCCCTGCCGGTATGCCTTCTGCAAAATTTTGCTTGGCGAGTTATTTTTGTGAAATGTTTTCGAGTTGTGAAGCTGATCCACGGGGAGAGGGTGGGGAGCGAGTACCGCTCGGAACAAGACCGGGCCATAAACTAAGTTTGCCGGCTTATGTTACGAGAGCGTAACGGTCCCTCTGCGTCATAAAACGGCCGTCTTTCTAACGCAAACGTATCCCTGGCATTATCCTTGTTCCGAGTGGGAAGTGTTCATTGGAAATGTTGCTAAAATTTCCAACAGTTATTGTGCTGCCAAATCTCCCTGTGTTTCTTTTTCCACTGAGAAAGAGGTATTCCAGGTATTCTCCAACACATTTAAACCGGGGGTTTTAAATGCAGAACGCTGCTTACCATCACGATAATTCCATTGCGTACTAGAATTCAAGATTCGGAAATTTTCAAAATAAAATAAAATGGGGCTACAAGTTTTGGAACCTGCCGGGATCTTCTAAAATGATCCGTCACGGTGCACGCCCACCGGGAACGTCCCGTCCTCGCCAGTGCCGGGCGCCCGGCAGGTAGGCAACACCGGTCGCTGGCACGCACGGCTGTGGAGCGGGCCGGCCTACCCGCCGGGCGGTCCGCCCTGCCGCCCTGCCGCCCTGCCGCCCGCCTGGAGGACGCACTATGTTCCGGGCACACGGGCACCCGTGGAGCCCGGACCGCCGCCGCCGGCCGGCCGCGGACATTATTTTTAGATCAGTCAAAACTCTGGGACGCCGACTGCGATAGACACATATTTCAGTGAGATCTAGAAAGAGATGGAGCGACTACTGCCGGTGCGCGGCCTGGAGCGGCCTGGAGCGGCCTGGAGCGGCCTGGAGCGGCCTGGAGCGGCCTGGAGCGGCCTGGAGCGGCCTGGAGCGGCCTGGAGCGGCCTGGAGCGGCCTGGAGCGGCCTGGAGCGGCCTGGAGCGGCCTGGAGCGGCCTGGAGCGGCCTGCCTCCTCCGACGTCGTCACGAGTCTGACGACGCCCCCCTCCCCTCCTTCGTGCGCCGTGCCGTGCCCTGCCGGCCCTGCTGCCGGCCCTGCCCCAAGAGAACAGGTTTGGGGCCGCGCCGTGCCGGGCCGTGCAGTCCGCCGGATCGCTCTTGGCTTTTGCAAAAAAAAAAAAATCGTAAAAAAAATTCCAGTTCAAAGTAAAAGCAGAGGGGTAAATAAAACCCGCTCGCTGCTCCGCGTGTAACGGTGGGCCCGGCGAAGTCGAGGGGCTATCAATTACATTTGTGCCCTTCTGCCCGTCTGTCTGTCTGCCTGTCTGTTCGCGACGACACGGCACGAGCGGCAGTATACAGCGAGGAGCGGTCTTTACCGCAGCGCTTTACGAACAGATTTGCTCGCGGTGGAGAGGGTATATAGGGGGCGAGGCGAGGAGGGCGCCCATAAAGTGGACGAGCCGCGCGGAGGGAGCCATACCCCGCGCTCGAGCACCCCGCGCGCAGGGGTATCGACGACGTGAACGGTTCCTACTGGCCGCGCGGGGATGATATTCCGCGCGTCGTCCGCCGACAACCCGCACCGAACGAGGGAGAGAGTGAGAAGTGTGTGTGTGTGTGTGTGTGTGTGTGTGTGTGTGTGTGTGTGTGTGTGGCGAATACGTCAATGAGAGGAGATACTGCCCGGGACTGGTTTCAGCGGACTCACGCGCGGAGTTCACCGGCTGCGCCGCCCCCGTGCCGCGCCGCGGAGAGGAGAGAAGAGGAGAAGTGGGGGTTGCAGAGTGGGCACGCGTGTGCCGCGGAGGAGATTTATTTCAGACCGTAAAAGAATAGACATGCGCCTGTTTTATGTGGAGCTCCGGCGGATATAACTCAAAATCGACGCTGAACGCCGCGGCGGCGGCGGCGGCGGCGGCGGCGGCGGATGCGCGAAAAACCATTCCGAAATTTACGAGATTTCCGCTTCTATCCTGTGCCGCTGTGCCGGCGACCTGTGTGTGTGTGTGTGTGTGTGTGTGTGTGTGTGGGCAACGCCGGCCGGCACCACGTGGGTCCGAGCTGCTGACCGGCACAGCGGGGAACCGGTTTGCACGCGGGCTAATCTCCGGGCCGCGGGCCTGTGGAGGCCTAGACCCTAACCTAGACCTTGCAATAGTGGGGGCCGGTCGCCGTGTGTGTGTGTGTGTGTGTGTGAGTAAGTGAGTAGGTGACGATGCGTTGTATCAACATCACGCAAAAAAAATGCACAAAAAGTTTTCCGTACGTGACGAACAAATTGGAGATACTCCACGCACTCTGTGCGCCCTTACGTCAGCGGTGCCGGAAATAAGGCGAGCAGCGCACGCACGTTTCGTCAAGACAAATGAAGAAGGAAAATCGCCGATTCACTGCAGACTTGCGTATCGATAGTGAATCGTTATGATTTGTTCTCCCGGGCAGTCTGTAGCACCACGTAAACCCGGCTGGGATTATTCGCAGCGACGTGCCGCGCCGCCGCGAGGACTGCAGATACACACGGCGGCGGTTGTTGGTCTGCTTCTGTGTCACGTCTTCTAGGGTAGTGCGGCCTTCGCACGCACGGGCACCATGTGCTCCGCGCTGAATTACCTTCGTATTATTTATGATCGCGAAAACGACTCTCAAACCTTTCGTGTGTGTGTTTCTCCCGCTTGTGGTCCGACACGCGAGACCGGCGCCGCCGCCGCCGCTCCGCGCTAGCTCTTTGTGTGTTTGTGTGTGTGTGTCGTGCAGCGTTAAGCCCGCAAAGCGCGAAGGGTTTCACAGGGGTTGTCTTCCCTGTGCGCAAACGAAACGTATTAAATTATTCGCGTGCATGAGAAATTGCAGGGGCACAATGCACAGGGGGGAGCGCGGAGGGCCGCAGACGCAGTAATCAGTAACCACCGGAGGCGATGCGCCAAGCCGCGAAGCCGGACGGTAATATAAACGCATCTAATAAGGGCACTGCCCCGGGAGCCTCGTGCGGGAACAGTACTCCCACCATTGCAATAATTACCAGAGAACTTTTATGTTGTTTTCCTTAAATCATTCAGAAAAAAAAAGGAGAACGAAAACAAAATTAGCGAGCGAGGCTTATGCGAGCACTTTTGGGTTGGCAACTCTGCCCGCGAGCAGCGGCCGGTGAACCCCGGGCAAAGCAAATGTCCACAAATGTGCGTGGGCTGCGGGACGGCGGCGGCCAGGGCGGCCACCACGGAGGCGGGCGGCCCCCACGGGATGCCTGGGGCTGCAATTTCGGCCAAAAGCATCGGCCCACCTCTTCGCCTCGGTGTCCGTCCTTATCGTCGTGTGTGGCTGCGACGCTGCGGTCCCACCTGTGCGCCCACCTATCCAATTTTTCCAAGCTGTTTTTTTTTTTTGCAAAGCAGAAGAACAAAAAAGAGAAGAAAAAGTGGTGATTAGAAGAGAAAAAAATCCTACGTGGATGACTTCTTCATTCTTGCGCGGGGCCCATGATTCCTCGTAGAGCAGAATCAGACCAGGAGCTATTTTCTGGACGAATTAGTCACCAAAACGGGGATAATGGGAAGACCAGTTAATTAATGGGACACGCCTGGGATTTATTGTGAGACTGCAGCGACGGATTTATGCCGTGTCCCTCTTCCCGCTTGAGGGTTTTGTCATCGGAAGATTAGAAGGCGCCTTGCCCTAGATTCACAGACACAAAATAACAGTAATGCTAGAAATAACACGGTGCCAAAAAAATTTAAAGGTGACACACCACCACCACCGGACGTTTTGTATGGAGATCGAAGGGAGCTGTGCGGTGCCCTGGAGCCAACTTCTTTTGCTCCTGAGATTATGTCGTCTGCTGCTGTGAGCGAAACCTGCCTCGTGGGGCTGACAAAGTCGTCGTCGTGAGAGATTCCATTGAGGCTCTTCTCGCCGCTGCAGTCACCGTCGGCATCCTCCCATCACCCGGGGCCAGTCTAGTCCTTTTTTTCCACCTTCCTTCTTTTCTTTTTCCTTTCCTCCTGTTTGTTACTGATTCGCTTGAAGCGGCTAACCTTCTGTAGGACAGGTGTGTGGGTCTCGCGGCAGAGATCTCTTCGCCGGTCGCCAGGCCGCGCGAGCGGAGCGGAGCAGCGGGCGTGATCGATTTACTAAAAACCAATGCGGAAATGGGCGGGAGAGAAAACAGCGAAAACGCTTCATCAGAAAATATTCGGCGCCGGTACAAGTGCCTCTCCTCACTCGTGCTGTGTCACGGCCGTCTCGGCCCGGGATAATTAACGCCTGGTCCTAATGGAGAGGCCGCCTGTCACACCGTCCGAGTACTCCTCTATCTGCGGGCGCCGCCGCCGCCGCCTCGGCCGCCGCCCACGACCCCGCCGGACACGCCCCCTGACCCGGCCGGCCCCGCCCCCGGTACGCACAGCGTGGGGCTGGCCGCTGGCCTATCCACTGACATAACCCGGGCACACGCCTTGCCAACTCGGCCAACACAAAAGTACGATTTCGGCTTCGGATTTCGAATCCCTCTGAGCGCGGGCACGGAGGGCCGGGTCCTGGCGGGCGCCGCGCTTTTCGGCCGACGCCGACCCGAGCCGGATTTGCAAACAATAGACGGGCTTGCGTAGCGGTCCGGCCGCGGCGGTTCGTCATCCCAGACCGAGCTCAGCCGAAAGGCAGGGGACACAAGTCGGCGTCGCGTCGCTCACTCGATCCAGTTCGGCTCTCAGAGCGGCATGATCCCCAGCCGATTCGGCGTTCGGAGAGACCGATGTCATCCAGGACTCTGACGTGCGCACGCCGGCCGGCCCAGCCCAGCCGCGCTACCCCCTGCTGCCGCTGACGGGCAGCGCGGAGCGGTCTAGTTCCCGTCGGCGCCGCGCGCACAGCGCCACTAGCCGCTCGCCGCCGCCGGCTCCGCCACACGCGCGCGCAATGCGGCGATGCCTCGTCCGCCGCTCTGCCGGGCGCGTCCGCCCATAGAGAGGAATCGATTTACGGTTAACGAGACATCGTTATATCATTCCTCGAGGTGATTACTGCCTTCGCAGGGCGTCCTTCAGCCACACGACATACCCTGCCATGGCCAGCGGCGGCCAGAGGCTGGGCCCCGTCCAGTCTGACGGCGTCGTGGAGATGGCTTTGTCGGCACCGCTTGCCCCTGGGCTGTCCCTCGTCAACCCCCGAGTGAGTGCGCTCGAGTGACGCGGACGGGACGCCGCTTCACGAACGGATTCCACACCAATGATGCACCGCCCCGCATTTTTGAACGTCATCCCCAACGTGGTCGTCGTCGTCTCCGCGCGTCCTTTGCGTGCATTTCAACCTGGCCGTGTGGTGATGGTCTGCGTCAGCCGGCCGAGACCGAGAGCAGACCCTCGAGCGTCTGGCGCGCGCTAAAGAACGCGCTCTGTAAAATTTTAAAACCCCTGACGTTCTTTAGGAACTGACCCCGCGTAACGATAAGCTTACACGCAACGAGCGTGTAAATAACATGCAACTCGCCGCGACAGTGGCGCACGCGAAACAAAAAACGACGAAAATAAATGGCGGTGAATTGATTGTGACTTTGTTTTCCTCTGCCCCGCAGGTGGTGGCGCTGCTGGCGCTGGCGGCGCTGCAGGCGTCGTCCTACACGCTGTACAACACCCAGCCCTTCTACACGGCCAAGCCCGTCGGAAGGAACACGCAGGTGAGGCGGCGGGGGCAAGACGCCCTTCCAGCGGCGGCCGAACTGCCTGACGGCCCGTTGCCGGCCCGGCATAAGTAAGAGGAGCAAATGATGCGAAATGACCACCCTGGCCGGTGCCGGTGCCGGTGCCTGGCCTGGCGGGCCGGGGGCGGCCGGCCGCCTCGGACCCGTCGGCCCCCTGCGGTGCCTGCGGCCCTCGCCTGTAGCCGGCCGCCGGTGTGAGTGTGTTTTGGAGTACGTGTACGCACCGGACCTGTCGCCCTTCGGTCTGTAAACCACTTTGCCCTCCCCGGCCTCCGCCCTCCCCCGTCCCCCAGCGCCGCGGGACCCAGCGCGTTGGCCTGCCTACGTGCACGGCGCGGCGCGCGCCCGTCCGCCGTCCGCCGACTTCTGACCCGCCCTCCCTCTGTCGCAGGCCCAGCAGTGCCAGTCGCTGGCCACGCCGATGCTGCTGCTGGCGGAGCGCGCCTGCGGCTCGCCCGGCGCCCTCAGCGAGATGCCGCTCGTGGTCGTCGCCCAGGACTCGCTGCAGGTGGTGCGCGACGGGCAGGCGCAGGTGCGCGTCGCCGCCCTCAACTCCCAGCTGCCGTACGCCGCCGTCGCCGGCCCCGCCCTGCCCCAGGTACAGTGCGCCGCGCGGGGTAGGCAGCCCATCGGGCACGAGCCGGTGCCCGGCCGCGGCCGCAGCGCTGAGTGTCCGCCTCCCGTGTCCACAGGGCTCCCAGGGTGACGCACAGGCGCTCCGCGCGGTGCGCGTCGAGCTGCGGCAGCCCGTGTACGTCTCCTCGCTGCAGAGCACCGTCCCCTTCCCGGACTCCTTCATCGTGGTCCACGGCGCGGACGGCGCCGCCGCCCCGCTCGCCATCCGCACCGTGCTGGCGCCCGTGCCCGCCGGCACCGTCCTCTCCGCCGCGCAGCCCTTCGCCATCAACGTCCTGTACGCCGTGCCCCTGGACCCCTTCAACCACGCGCTGCAGCCCCAGCGGTGCGTAACCTAACCTAGCTGCACTTGTGCCCGTCTCCGATTTGCCAGCACCCGCTAACTTTCGCCGCGGCGCCTTGCAGTCAGCCCGCCTTCAACTACCTCTCCAGCTACTTCGCGGACGCCCCCCTGTACCCCCAGCCGGCGCTGGCCCCCATCGACTACCTGGGCTACAACCTCGAGGAGCAGCAGCAGCAGCTCCTGGTGCCGCAGAGGCAGCCCCAGCAGCAGTTCCAGGTGCACTTCCAGCAGCGACCCCAGTACCAGGTGTGTTCATCGGGTAGTGTGGTGGAAGTCCAGTAACTTGCGTTATGGTGTGCCAAATATGACATTACCACGCCTTCTCCAGGTCCAGCAGTACCCCACCCAGCAGTACCCTACCCAGCAATACCCCAGCCAGCAGTTCCCCAGCCAGCAATACCCCAGCCAGCAGTACCCTAACCAGCAGTACCCCAGCCAGCAGACGCCCCCCGTGCACTACCAGGGCGTCCAGCAGACCCCGCCCCAGCAGCAGCAACAGCAACAACCCCAGCAGCAGCCCCAGCAGCAGCCCCAGCAGCAGCCCCTGAAGCCCACCGGCCAGGCCGCGGACAACAAGCCCGGCTCCAACCTCGTCACCATCCTCGAGTTCCCCTCCGCCGTCGCCACCCCGGAGTCGCTCTTCTTCCAGCCCGAGGACCCCGACTCCGAGCTCGGCAACAGGCAGCCCCCTCAGGTACAAACGTATAGGGCATGGCGTCCCGTAAGGTGCGTGGTGCCGCCTGCCGCGTAGGCAACCGCGGCTTGTTAATGCACGCGTGCCGTGCGGGCTAGCCTACCCTGCGATTCGCAGGCGCTCGAAACGAAAACACGCCGCCCGTTAAATCGTGCGCCTCACCTTTCTTGTTTCCCTTTTTTTCAAAGGCCGTGAGCCCCGCCGGCATCGTGCAGTCGACCCAGCCGCAGCCCAACCTGTCCGTGTTCGTCAACTCCAAGGAGTCCGCCATCCTGCAGAACCTGCGCGACGAGGCGGAGAAGGAGAAGGCCGTGAGGAACCGCCTGGTGCAGGCCGGGCTCCGGGGGCTCAACTCGCCGCCGCTGCCGGAGACCATCAACCCCGAGCTGGACAGCGTGGCCGTCGACGCCTTCAGGCCGGCGCGCAGCAGCGCCCAGGACGCCGTCGCCAAGGACGCCGCCGCCAAGGCCGTCGCCAAGGACGCGACGGAGGCCAAGGCGGCGCCGAGCGCCGCGTCGGAGAACTGAGGCCACGCAGCGCCGCGACACGGCGGCACCTCGAACTGCCGATGAGTCACCAGGGGCGGCCAGCCACGCAGACGTCGCGCGTTGTCCCGCGCCAGCCGACTCAGGTCCCGTAAACTGGGGATGAGAAACATACGGCAGCGTCAGCCTCGGACCTCGGAGAGACTGCCCCGCGAACTCACCACCACGACCAGTGCTCGAGAGCGGACTTAAATCAAAAGTGTTGGAGGCAGCCTCTTCGTCGATACCCCTCGCCGGTCGTGACTCTTTCACACTCGGCGGCAGCAGACGGACACGGTGCGACGTGTGCACTCCTGGATGTCGGCGTCGTCTTGACGCGGACCCACACCTCGACGCGACGCCGAGGATCCTCCCCCCTCCTTTCCCCCCTCCTTTCTGTCCTCCCCGAAAGAAGCTCTCGTTCTGCAACAGTTTATACCGCGAAGCTCGCCTGCTGCGCATAGGTTTAATGCGGGGCGGAGGCCTCAGGCAAAAGTTCAAAAGTGGAGCTCTTTTGGAGAGAGAGAGTGTCAGAGAGAGATAGAGAGAGAGAGGACGCATACCGCCCTCCATGACATTTAGTTTAATGGTCTTACATAGATCTTGATGGAATGCCTGAAAAAAAAACGCTCAATATTTTTTTTCTGTTTTTGGTTCTGGACGCTATTTTCATCAGTATTGTCTGAAATAACCCTCTAGCTAGTATCGAATGTACTCCATTAGAATAAAGGTAGATAATTACGAATGCAGGCGTCAGGTCAAAACCACAGCGGCAGAAAAAGACACGATTCAGAAATTGCATATTTTTAAACTTTACCGGGAAGAAAAATGGTTTTGTCACTACTAAGACGTAATTCTGGTCTTCTTAATAAACCCATACATTTTTGCAAGACTAAATCAGAAATATGACAGTATTAGAATAGATGTGTATGTACTTCAAATGTAACTCCGGTGCTTTAATTATTGATTACGTGAGTGACTGATAAATACTAAGATAACGTGCCATTTCCTACTAGATAATACGGCAAAAAAATCGCATTTTGATACTCAGTGTGATTGTTCACTTACTTCATTGAATCATGACAATAGACTAAGATTGATTTATGTTCCGCAGAAAATGATAGATGGTCAGAAGTTAAAGAGCCTGAGCGAGTTCCCAGTTTCTTTTAGGTGTAAGTGTAATCATAGTGTGTTTGTGTGTTTTTGATACTTTGCCAACTTGCACATTTTCATCCTCACAAAAAAAAATGGGATGTAATTAGTGTTTCATGTTAGATCCGTATGCGTACCATGTACGTACTTAGGTATCTTGTTTAGGGTACATGTACAAATAAATGTTTTACATTACACTTGGACCGTCTTTGTGTTTCATACAACGTGAGACGGAACGTACCGCGCGGAGACTTCAACGCGCGGACGAACGCCAGCGCTCAGCGAAACTACCCGACAAAATGGGCTCTAAAACCATTAGGATGGGGTTAAAAATATAAACATCGCCGCTGTATTCCCGCTTTGTGTGCGCAGACGCGCGCCGCCAACGACCCGACGCCGGCCGGTTAGGCAACACATTCTGCTCCCATTCTGCGCGGCTCGGCCCGATGACCCGGTTCCCGCGTCCACACCGCATCCGCTCATCCCGATGGGACGACAACACTGTCCGCTCGGGCGCGCATTTGACGGTTGTTGGCGATGAGCGACACTTTTCAAGGAGGGGGGGGGGATAGACAGGGATAGAGACAGTGAAAGACAGTGGAGAGGTATGGTGAGGGATGGAGAGAGCGACAGAGAGAGAGAGAGAGAGAGAGAGAGTGGCCATAAGGACTAGTCCACGCACTGTGCGCGGGCAGCAGCAGCTCCTTACTATATAATGACGAGCGCGAGAACAGGATTCTTGGCCGGAAGTGCTGGCGGACTGACCGGAAACCGGATACAGCTCGGTGTGTGTGTGTGTGTGTATGCGGGCGAGCGCGACACTCTCTGGCACGCGGCTCGGCGCGGCGGCGCCAGAACGAATAATTGGAGCCGTGATAACAGGTGATAACAAAGCAGAACCGGCTGCTGTGAAACTTTGCCATTCCTTTAACGATCTATAAGCAGACCCCTTCCAGAAAAAAAAGGAACAAAGCAGACGAAAGTACAAATTCAAAATAAGACAATGTGTCACGAAGGGAAAACGACAAAACGGCGGCCGTTGTCTTCGCTCTGCTCAACGCGGAACAGTCCGCATGCACGGCAGCATCCCTCTGCAACGCAACGCGGCTGCATCAGGCCCCGCTGGACCCGCCTGGTCCCGCTGCGCTGCGCACGCATCTCTGCCATGACGTCACGTGACGTCACGGCAGTGAGGACCGCCATATAACCCTCCCCCGGGGCCGCCGCTGGGAGATTTACGCCGCCGCGTCCTTGCTAATTGAGAGCCCCGGGCCGCGTTTAGCTCTTTATATATCGCGTTACATTCTCCGCAAGTGGCACAAAAGGGCTCGCAAAGAGGGGAGAAAAAGGCGCGCGACGCAAGAAAGGGCAAAATTATTTGTTGTTGTTGTCTCGCGCTGAGCGGCCGGATTTCGCCACGGCGGCCGTCGCGCGAGTAGTTCGATAAAACCGAGCCGGCAGGCGCAAGCGTCGCCGCGCCCCCGTTACATGTAAACGTCGGGAAGAAGCCGCGGCTACAGCACGCTCACCCCATTTGACCGCGCGCCGCGCGCCCCCCACTCCTCCCCTCCTCCCTCCTGGCAGTCACCATCATCATCGTCGGGGGGCGAAGCGGCGCGGGAAATTAATGGACTCCGACGACGGGGAGGTGTCACATTAACGGCCTGCTCAGCGTCCGCCACCGCCGCCGGTTTTCCCCCCCTTTTTATTTTGTTCCCGTGCCGCCGCCGTCGCCCGGAGCCCAGAGCCCGCTACCCTTGGACGCGTTCTTATTTTGGGCGTTGGCCGGCACGGCGTCTGCCGGGGGGACATGATGCCGGCGGGGGCGGCGGGCGCGGGCCTGAGCCTTGAGTAAGACAGTAGGGCAGGTGGCCGGGCCGAAAGTCACCCGCACACTCAGTTGGGCAACGCACACATACACGCACACACACATACGCACGCGTGCGCACACATGCACGGCCGCCGGGGCGTGGCAAAACGCCTGCCAACAAAAAGAGGCACGAGGGGGATACGTATCGGGCCGCCGAAATGCCGAGCGCACCGCCGCCGCCACCGCCACCACCCGGCCCGAAAAGCATATTGGAACAGCAGCGGCAGCGGCGGCAGCACAGCAGATACCCCCCCCCCCTCCTCCTCCTCACCCGGTCCCCGCGGCCGCACCGCCCGCCGTGCGTTTTTATAGATATCAATCAAAAGGCGGCGGCCGCCCTGCTCACAGCACCGAGTGCGCGGTGGCGGTGGTGGCGGCGGCCGCGAGTCGCCCCCGTGGCAGAAAAGAAATCGAGAATTATTATTACTGTTGTTCCATCGCGGCCAAACGATTGCGTCGCTATTGAACCTTCTCGCCGATACGCGTTGGGCGGCGGGGGGCCGTCCAGGAGCCACGACGTGCGCCCGATCGGGAAAATGCGTCCGCGGCACCCTCTTGGTGGTGGGGCCGGTCCCGAAATTATGTGTCGAAAAGGAGAAAAAATTCAGTACCGCGTGCACTGTTGTTGGCGGGGAAAACCAAGTTTATCCAGCGCAACTTTTCCCCAGTGAGAGTGTAGTTTTCTGTACAAAAACTTTGGTTTAACTGTAGTCGCACTGTAGTTCACACGCCTTTCTCCCGGGCGGCGCGCACAGTCGTGCCGGAATCTCATCCCCGTGACGGAGTCTGTTCGGGGAACCCGGCGCCCCGCCCGGCCCCGCCCGGCCCCGGCCCCGCCTGGCCCCGCCTGATTGACATAACCAGCGACGGCCCGCCTGGATTTGAGCCAAGCGCTGTGTTATACAGTGGCCAATCCGTTCACCGCGCGCGCCTCGCAGCCGTCCACATGTGACGTAACGCCCAAACCGTTCGGACCCCCCGCGGGCACGCTGATAAGCAACTCCTACCACCATTCATGGACGGCACAAAAACGTTTTCAACCTTTTTTTTTTTACTTTCCTAAAGCGGACGATCGTTTTTGATTTTAACGAAAACTTTACTGGGCATTAAACAATATAAAGAACGAGGTATATTATGGGAGTCAGCTCTGCCTCCGCGCTCCGCGGCTCCTGACCACATAGTTACAACTACATTACTTCTAAACGATGCGATAACACGGCCCGAGACGTAAACTGGACGGCCGAAGTGCACGGCCTGCCGTTCGCTCGCTCTTTGAGTATCGCCCTTTTTACCCGGTAGGCTCTCACACACACACACACACACACGCATTGCATTATATCTATTTTTTTCCTTCTTCTTCCTAGCCGCTATGCGGTTACACATCCGAGCGGAGCGAGTGTGTGTGTGTGTGTGTGTGTGTGTCCTATCCGGCTTATGTGTGGCCAAGGCGCACACGAGGTGCTACCGGGGGAGGGGGCTACTGGGCCGGCCGGCCCGGCACACTTCGCTTTACCACACTTTACTCCCAGTTCCGCGTCGTACACAAGCCCGCAAGAAAAGAAATATTCCATAAAAATACGTGAAATGAAAACGAAACTATACGCGAAAAATCTGACTGTTTCTGAGAGAAGTTCAGAGAGCAGGAGGGTGGCGCGGTGCCGGCGGGCGGTAGCGATCAGAGCCTCGCCACACAGTACAACACCCGCACCCACACCCACCCAGTGACCCAGTGGCCTTGCCGCCGCTACCGCCGCCGCCGCCGCCGCCCGCACCGCGACTTCTCGCAAAGTCACGACGACAAACGGAACCTGGATTACGTGCGATCGGAAACCGCCAGCGGCTCACACATACTCCCCACCCGAGCGCTACGTCAACCGTCCGGCTGCGGTATCGCATACATCTCTCTCTCTCTCTCTCTCTCTCTCTCTCTGTCACTCCCCCCCCCCTCACAACGAATTATTCAAACTCCCCGCGCTGCGGTGCTACACACACACACACACACACACACACGCATTTCGCGGCGTGATGCGCGCGCCCCGCCCACGCGGTCCCGCGAAACCATTTGAAAGTGACCGCGTCGCGTGCGAAGCAAGTTTCCGCTGAAACGGGAAACCTGCTCCACATCAGTTGGCACCGCGCACCGCCAGGGGGCGCCAGCGGCGGGAGCCGTGTGGAGCTTTCAGCAGTTCAGTGGTCGCCTCCGCGCCGTTTCAGGCGGCGGCTTGCGCAATCGAACGAACGTACACACTCAGTTTGACTGCACCTCTCACAGAGAGAAAGAGGGAGGCGGACGGAGGGAGAGAATGAGAGAGAGAGAGAGAGAGAGAGAGAGAGAGAGAGAGAAGAGACTTTTTGGGGGCCCAAAGCGGCATGAAGCGAGGCCGGAGAAGCGTATGGCAAGTTAGAAGGAAACTATAAGGGCTGGGCTGAAAAATTCGTCTGCCGTGTTGATGGTGTTGTTGATGGGAGTTCCGTGCCGGGCTGCGGGCTGGCTGGCTGGCTGGCTGGCTGGCTGTGGGGCCGCGGCGGCGTTCCTGTGGGAAGCGCTGCGCTGCGCTCTTACTACCCCGTGAGCGCCGCGGGCGCTGCTGTCTGCTCACCTCAGCGCCGCCGCCGCCGCCGCCGCCGCCGCCGCCGCCGCCGCCGCTCTGCATCACACACACTCTCGGACCGCCGTACAGAGACAATGCGGCCGGCAGTCCATAACCCGCGGCACTTGTCACACACCACCACCTCCACAACTACCGAGCTCCTTTTTATTATTATTATTTTATTTTATAATTAGCGGCGGCAGCAGCGCCGATCCTCTCGGGCTGAGGAAATGCAATGAAGACCAGGCTAATGACGGCGCTGCGGGCGCGCGGCACGTCGTCGCGAGAGACGCTTGCGAGACGCACGCAGTTCGGCCGGCTATCGGCGCCCATCTCCTCCTCCTCCCCGCCGCGCTGCCGCGCCCCCCCCCCGCGATCGCTATCCACAGCAATAACCCGTTGCTTAAACAGATTGTGAAGGAGCGGCAAGGCGGTGGCGCACCGGCGGCGGCGGCGGCCGAAGGGAGCGCGCTCATGCGGGTGCGGGACGATGCTGACGGGGTTGGCAGGCGCGGCGGGCGTTGACTACGCGGGGAGCGCTGCCGCCGCCGGGGGAGGCGAGCCCCTCCTGCCAGCCTCCGGCCGCGTCGTCGTGGCAGAAAGAGTAATTGTGGATGTGCGGGGGCCTTGAACCTGTGCTGCCGCCGCCGCCGCCGAGGACAGCGGGGGCCCGTGATGTCACGGACCGCGTCATGACGGCGCGGCGGCGCAGCAGCCGCCGGAGTGCAGCGGCGGGGAGTGGGAGGCGCCGCCGCCGCCGCGGAGACGCGATGCACCGCGGCGCCGCCGCCGACATACCTCCCAAGGTCAGCCCCCCCCCCCCCTCAGGCCATCCCATTTCTCCTCGTCCGTTTCTTCCCGCCCGCTCACTTTCCTTTTCATCGGTCACTCATCCCGTCTCGCTGCATCCCCCTCGTCCTTCATCGCCGAGGGGCCGTCCGTAAGTGCCGCCCCCGGCTGCCGGCGGCCGGCGCCGCGGCGCGGGTAAGCGGCTCAGTAAGTAGTCGGATCGGGAATCAGGAGGCGGCGGCGTCGTCGGCGAGGTTCGTGCGGCGCTGTCCGGCGGCGGCGCCTCTTCCGGTGTCGTCCCGCCACGACGCGGAGGGGAGGCCGGCGGGGGCCGCCGCCGGCCGGGCTTACCGCGGCGCCACGGCGAGCTGCTTCCTCCGGGGCTCCCAGGGCCGGGCGCGAGGGAGAGTCCCCCGGGAGCGGCCAAGTCCGGGGAGCGGGACACAGTACGTCCCGGAAGGCCACACCGGGTGACCGGGGGATTTTTTTAAATAAAAATTATTTTTGAATAACAACAAGTAGTAAGGGCGAAAATTTTGTAAAAATTCTATATTTCAGAAAATTTCACAAATTACCTTTCGGAAAAATTTTCTGTGAAAATTTGGGGACGAGAGACCCTAGTGGTGGGGCTGCTGTGCAACATCGGCGAGATCTCGCCCTTTTCTTGGCCAGTCCCTCCGCGGCTTCGGGGCGACAATAATACTGAATATTGCATGCAACAGAGACCGGCGGTCGGCGGGGCGGCTTATGCGAACGTGTCTACTTGCGTCTCGCGTTTCAAAAGGCGAGAATGCCGTGCACTTCCGCGCGAGTACGCCACGCCACGCCGCGCCACGCCAACGTCTCACCTCGCCCAGAGCCACAGAACAACAACGAGGCTTATATATTTATAAGGCCGTATGGTTCAAAGAGCACTCGGCTACCGCCGCCCACCGACGCGTGGTATGCGACCTTCCCGTCGGCTCCGATATTTGCAGTCTTATTTTCCACGAAAAAAAAAACGCGCAAAAAATGGAATTAAATAAGAATTTTTTTACGGCGGTGCCCTGCGTTTGTTTTGAATCAGCTAGGATGCCGAGACACTTGTTGACATTCCCCTCCTGCCACCTGCCCTGCCCTGTCGCGCCACAACATAGCGAGTGCTTTCTCCTCGGTTCGCGACCCGCGCCATGCGCTGGGCAGAGCGGGGCGACGCGGGGCGGGGGGATGGCGTGCGGCGCAGGCGTGCACCGCCGGGCACACCACCACCACCACCACCCCTGGGGACCGTCCGCAAAACATGAGTATCGCTGTTGTCGTGGCTGCGTTGTCGGCCAAAATATTTGTCATCATCGCCATTCATTGCCACGATGTAATTTCACAGTGTATAACGGTGTATAAAACTGTGGATAACTCACTTCACCCGGGCGTTACGACGTTCCGCGCGGGTGTTACCAGACTGTACCCACAGGTTCGGTGGGTTTGTTGCGGGCGCCCCCCCCCCCCTTCCCCTCCTCTCAACTAGTGCAGTATAACGTGACCCGACCCCGGACCAGGGCCCTCGCACCGGAACGTGGCACTATATCGCTTGCATGCGGATGCAGACCAGTCCGGCTGTAAGGGGAGGGGAGGGGAGGAGAGGGAGGGGAGGGAGGGGAGGGGAGGAAGGAGGGGATGAGAGCCGCGGCGAATGGATGCGGAGCGCAGAGCGAGAGGGGTCCGTCCGTCGCCTCCGCCGGCTTCTTTTTACCCCCCCGGCCTTTATTTTTCCTGGTTTTACAACGTAATTGAAGGGGTGACAACAAAGGGCGGTTACGTCATGGCGGCGGCCCGTTGGCGGCAGCCGTTGGCAGCCGTGGCCTTGTGTGGCGGCGGCGGCGGCAGCAGCGGCGGCAGTCCTGTCGGCCGCGGCGTGGGGAAAAGAAAGGCGATCAGGGCGTGAACCCGCCGCCGCCGTCGGCAGGAGCACTGCCACATCTCACTGTTGTTCACCGCCGGCGACATTAGAGGCCGCGAGGAACTCGGCGGCGCCGGCGCCGACGTCGTCGACGCCGTCGCCGTCGTGTCGGCGCTGCTCGCGGTGTACTTCCTGTGCCCCGTCGCGGCGGCGGCGGCCTGTCGCGGACGTCTCACCGTGTCGCCCCGGACCGCGCGCGGCGTCCAGCGGGGAAGCTTTCGTCCGGCGGCGGCGGCGGCGGCGGCGTCGGCGGCGGCCTCTTCTGTGACGGCGACGTCGCTTAGCCACCGCCGCCGCCGCCGTCCTCCTCTCCTATCCGGAGACGGTCGGTTCCCACCGCAATCTACGGGGGAGACCCCGGCCGGGGGAGCCGGGCAGCGCAGGACGCCGTCGGCTCGGCTCGGACCGTCCCGGCTCCGAGAGCTCCTCTCCGCGTTATGCAATGTTAGGAACGGCTGGGCGGCTGACGCCGGCCGATGGCCGGCCTGCGAACGGGTAACGCCGCCCGGGCCCCGCAGGCCCCGTAGCCCCACAGGCTCCGCAGGACCCGCAGGACCCGTAGCCCCGCACGGCCCCGCAGGACCCGCAGGCCACAGGGGTGCACCGCCCGCGCCTCCACAGACTGTCACGAGAAACAAACCGACGACAAAAATTTGAAAATCCTTTTCGTGTCGGATCCGTGTCGGCGGCTGCTCTGACGTGGTGCGTCTCGGGCCGCGGTTCCACGGGGGGCAGTTGATCAGACCGTCCCCGCCCCGCCTTGCCATAAATCCTCCGGCTCCGCGGCTCCGCACTTCTCGGCCCTTATCCTTATGTCGCCGCGCTGCCGCTATTGCGCTCCCGCGGCCCCGGCTCTCACGGCACTTCGCCCCATCTCATCTCATCGCTGCTGCTGGACACGTGGGAGAAGAGGCCGGAGACCCCCCGTGGGGGTCCGAGGGGGTCCCAGGGAGGTGCCACCGGGGGGTCCAAGGGGGTCCCAGCCCCCCCCCCCCCCTGTGGCGCTGAGAGAGTGAGAAGCACCGGGAAACAGCTGCTCGACGCTCAAATCGGCCGCCCTGCTGCCTCCTCTCACGGGGAGGAAAGTAGTTACTTACCAGGCCATCGCACAGCGTAGTTTTAACAGAACGCCGGCCGCCTGCCGAGTCCGGGGTAGGCAGCCACGCTGACAGCCGCGGCGGGCGGGCCCGCCTGGGCGCCAGGGCTCGTCACGGGGGCTGACGAATTTTCGGCAGAGAACTATAACGAATTTAGTCGATTTTGACAAGATAAAAATTCGAACGTTCGGTGTGCTGACGATGTAAAAAAAATATATATTTTTCGATCCTCCAGTCGCCGTCACCGCCACCCACACCTGCATGTTGGGGAGGGGGAGAGAGAGGCCCCCTCCCGCCGGGGCGCGGAGCCCCTGGACCCCCGCCTCCGCCGCCCCGCCCCCCGGCGGCCCCCACTCCTCCCCGCACCGGACGACGCCGGCCTGGAGTATAAAAGCCTCGGGGCGTCCCGGCTCTCGGTCAGAAGTGCTACCCGTGGTCCTGTCGGTGGTGTGTGCGTGTGAGTGAGTGCGTGTGCGTTCGATCAAGTCTGCCGAAGATGTTGCTCAAGGTAAGGACCGCGGCGTGGGGTGGTGTCCAGTGGGTAGTGGCGCCGGCTCGGCAACACCGGACACTCGTGTACCGAGCAAATCATTTCACGCTTGGGGAAAAAATCACACGCAGGTGAAAATTGCATCTTTTTCATGAGTAGAAATCTGATCATTTTTTGTTGTCAATAGACTATAGTTCTTTTTCTTGAAGTGGAGGGTGCTTTTATTTTTTAACTGGCTGTGATTTTTGATTCCATCCTGATTTTCTTTTGGCCTGCGCCTGCGATGTGTCAGTCGTTGATCACACTGTCTAAGTCCCCCTGTTCCGAGTGTGCCGCGGGCGGCTAGCGCCTGCCGGGTAGGCAGCCGCGGCCGCTCCACGCGCGCGTGTCGTGCGGGCCGGCCTACCCCGGCGGCCGCAGGCGCCTCGGTGGCCAGTCAGAGTGCATGACTTTCCGGCGATCCGTTCGGAAAATGCAGTTGCACATGCACTCGCTGCATGCGAGTGTGTGTGTGTGTGTGTGTGTGTGTGTCTTATGAAACCGCATCTTCCCCTCTGCCTGCGTTCCGATCCCCTCCCCTCCTGGACGTGCATTATCGCAGTGCGATATGTTGTGACGTAACTAAACGGGTAAGGAGGCCTCCCCCCCCCCTCCTCCCCGCAGCCTCCCGCCAGCGCACGGCGATGCCCCGCGGACCACCACAGCCGCACTGCTCGGCTCCACTCCACATCGCCACGACGGCGAGGTGCTCGCGGCCGCGTCGTCGCCGGTCGCCGTGGTGTGTCTTCCCCGTCGTACTGCGCCTTTCCTCGTCCCTCCTTCCCGTCCTGTCGCCCTCTGCGCCTCTCTCTCTCTCTATCTCTCTCTCTATCTCTCTCTGTCTCTCTATCTCTATCTCTGTCTCTCTCTGTCTCTCTATCTCTATCTCTGTCTGTCTCTCTCTCTATCTCTGTCTCTCTCTGTCTCTCTATCTCTATCTCTCTCTCTCTCTCTCTCTCTCACCAGGATAGGGAGGGAGCAGCGCCGTGTGACGGGGACGGCCGGATCCCGTGTCAGCGCCGTCACACCGCCGCCTCTGGTTCCGCGCGAAAATGTTGCACGTGCGTGTGTGTGAGTGTGTACGAGCGTGTGTGTGTGTGTGTGTGTGTGTGTGTGTGTGTGTACGTGACTCGCTGCGTTACACAAACACTGCAGGCCGCGGCCACCACCCCGCGGCGGACCCACAGTGAGCCCCGTGGGTGAGGCGGGCTGGCAGCGCGCGGCTCGCCCGGTTACATCAATCCACGCAACGGAATAATAACCAGCCGATACCCCCGTCGTCCGGGGCCCGCCTCTCCTCCGGTACCCGCCTCTCCTCCGGGGCCCGCCTCTCCTCCGGTACCCGCCTCTCCTCCGGTACCCGCCTCTCCTCCGGGGCCGGCCTCTCCTCCGGTACCCGCCTCTCCTCCGGTGCCCGCCTCTCCTCCGGTACCCGCCTCTCCTCCGGGGCCCGCCTCTCCTCCGGTACCCGCCTCTCCTCCGGTACCCGCCTCTCCTCCGGTACCCGCCTCTCCTCCGGTACCCGCCTCTCCTCCGGTGCCCGCCTCCCCTCCGGGCCCTCCGGGGCCGTCCATTACCTACGTCGACTGCATTCGAATCGTCTCGTCCCGTCTCTCTTGCTCTCCTATGCCTGGCTCGCTCCATGGGAGCCGAGCCGAGCCACGGAGTAAATAATGTCGTTGAAGCTTTGAGAAATGATACTTGTGTGCGTGATCTAAATGCGTCAACCTCTTAAACAAAATAAAGGGAAAGGGGGGGGGTATTCTGCCGTGAAGGTAGGCAGGCTTTCTGTCTCGGCCAAACGCAAGGGAGAGAGGGGGGGGGGGGGGAGAAAGAGAGAAAGAGAGGAAGAGAGAGAGAGAGAGCCTCGGCCACATTATGGACAGTTCCGCCGCGGCCCCGCGATCGCTTCCGGCACCACGACGACGGCATCATCCGCATCGCATCGGATCACATCCCACCACCCCATCCTGCTGCACGGCACAGCGGCGGCGGCGGCGGCGGCGGCGGCGGCGGCGGCGGCGGCAGCGCGGCGGCTAATGCCGGGTCCGGCGGACAGGCCTAGGCCGCCGCCGCCGCTATAACGTGCCACGCCAACGCGCGGGCGCGCCGCCGCCGAGTCATAAGGAAAACTATCTCCCGCCGCTAATTGGGCGCTGCCGCCGCCGCCGCTGCAGCCCGCGTAAGGCGTGTGACGTCACTGTGTGTCCAGGTCCCGTGAGGACGGGCACGGCACGGCACGGCACGGCACTCTGATCCGCGCCGCATGGGAGTGGTGGACGCTGCTGCCTGGCGGCACGCAGACGACAAAAAAAAAAATAATTAAATACTATCTTGAAAGATCGTATTATTTTTTTTAACATTTCATTTTGCTCGGGGGGTCTGTATCGAGATATCGATCCTGCGAGCGTGTGCGGTGCGGAGTGGTCTAGATGCTGTCGCGTGCGCTGTCGTCGGCCATGTCATACCGTGAGCGGCGCCCCGTGGCACCGCACCGCACCCCGGCGACAGCATGCCCTGCCCCACGGCGGCGGCGTAGTTCGATACAAATCGAGATCAGAAAATGGGGTCGCGTCCTTTCCTCGTAAAAGCAGAGCGAGTTGTGGCCAGGCCACAGGCAGCAGGGCGGGCCGCGAGGCGGAGGAGGAGGAGGAAGCCCAGCCCAGCGGCTCCGCGTATGCGCTCCGAGCCCACTGCTTCTCCTATACCCGCTTCAGGCGAGGGCAGCACCCGCTCTTACCATCGTAACACACTTCGGCTCAGCTTAATGAGATCGGACACGCTGCGTGTGTGTGTGTGTGCGTGCGACATAACGGCGGGAGTTGGCGCCTCGTTGGCGAGCTGCCCAGCCGAGAGGGAAACGGGTGTGTCTGCACTATTTTACTTTCGTTCCGTTCCGTCGGATGCGGCCCGGCCGCCGGCTGGCCTGGCTGGGCTCGCACCGCGCGCTTACTCCTGTATACGCAAGACTTGTTGACCAGAATGTGTGTGCGTGTGTGTTTGCAGGCGTTCGCTGTGATGCTGGTGGTGTCGGGGGCGCTGGCCCAGCAGAGCCATCCGCAGCTGCAGGCCTACCTCGCCCAGCAGCAGCAGCTGCAGCAGCAGCAGCAGCAGCAGCCCGCCAGGCAACAGTACCGGCTCGTGCAGGCGGCGGCAGCGGCGCAGGCGCCCCAGGTAAGTCCGCCGTGCGTGGCCGTGTGACATTCTCCTGCACCGAACTCGACTAGTCATGATCGGCGCCGAAACTTTGGATGATATAAATCTCCGTGTATCACCATTCTAAATATTTCTGTTTTAAATATTTTTTTAGAAATTTCCAAACACTTTAAAAAGAGGAGAGCGTCTCTTTTTAAGAGTCGATCAGTCAAAAAAAAAATTCTCAAAACCTTAAATTTTCAAAAGACATTTTTTAAAAACTATTTTATTTTTAAGCTATTAAAAAAACTTGTTCTTTCTAAACTAAAAAACAAATTTCTGGAGTAGTTCGAAATACCCCCCCCCCCCCCTCCCTCCCAAAACCCCCACTCTCTGTGCAAACACGACCGTCTGACGTCGGTGTATCGAGCAGCTCGGCTCGCTCTGGACCCAACGTAACCTCCGGGAGAACAACAAATCCTAACCGACCGGGCCGGCCGGCACCACCACTATACTAATTGCCGGTCCGTCAGTTTGGTGGCCGAGCTGCGCTCCGCTGCTCCGCTTGCTGCGCTGCGGCGCCTCTACTGGAAACCTTCTCCTTCGTAGTGTAATTGGTCTCGGCCGACTGCTGCTGTGCTGCCACCTCCGCCACCTCTCTCTCTCTCTCTCTCTCTCTCTCTCTCTCTCTCTCTCTCTCTCTCTCTCACTTCACACGCAACGCACATGCGCATGGGAGAGAGAGAGAGATGCGGAGACAGAGAGACGCACTTACGTGAATGCAGTGGAGTGAACCCCGTCTCTCTCTCTCTCTCTCTCTCTCTCTCTCTCTCTCTCTCTCTCTCTCTCTCGTCCTTAACCTTTCCCTCTCTGCGCGTGGACATTGGCGGCGGGGCAGTTACTACTAGCGCTCGGCCAGCCCGGCCCTCGACTATGTCAATAGGCACCTTTCTCAGACCCCAACCCGCCCCCTCCCTCCCCCGCCCGCCTCCCCCCCCCCCCCTCAGGGCCCGTCCATAAAGCACTGACCAAATAAGACAACTTTGTGCGCGAGTGCGTGAAAGAAATGGCGATGATCAACGAGTGGTGTTTGACCCCGCGCCCCTGATTGGCCCCCGCAGCGGTACGTGCAGCAGTACGCGGAGGAGGAGGGCGGGCCGCAGTACCAGCAGGTGGCCGTGGCCCGGCCGCAGCCGCAGTACCAGCCGCAGCCCCAGCAGCAGCCGCTGTACCGCACCGCCCCCATCGCCGTGCAGGGCGGCGTCCCCCAGTCCCAGCTCAGGCTGCGGCCCTCCGCCGCCGGCCCCCAGCAGGAGCAGGAGCTCCAGAACCCCGAGGACTACGACGTGAGTGCGACGGAGCGCGACGCCTTGCCTCCGTCTGTCTGTCTCTCTCTCTCTCTCTGTGTTAGCCCCGCGCAGGGTAGGCCGGCCCGCTTAGCACGGCGGCTCGGCGGGGCGGCCTACCCCCGAGTTCACAGGCGCTCTGTCGCGCGACATGACCGTGGCACGCGCCTCCGGCCGTGTGCGTGCGTGCGTGCGTGCGTGCGTGCGTGCGTGCGCACGGGTCGGTAATGAACCGGTCGCCGCGACGCGAGAAAAAGGCAGCGCCGGGACAGGCGGGCCGTGTCTGTAAGCCCGGCCGGCAGGCCCCGCAGGCCCCGCAGGTGTGGGCGAGCTTGTTGCCACACGGTGTAGTGCGGGTGGGGTGGGTCTGCCGAGCGCGCCGCGCCGCGCCGCGCCTTGTCTGGTGCGTGTCGGGCCGCGTGCAGGAATGCAGCCCCGCCGGCACGACCCGCGGCGCCGCCATGTGCGCACGCGGTGCGTCGCGGCGTGTACGCGCCTCAAACAGACCCCGCAAATTATTCCTGATGATCGTTTTCGTTTTTGTTTTTCGGATGGTTCGCGTATCGGTTTAAACTTTGCCGCGCCGGGTGTGACGTGACCGCGGCGCGTGGCGCGCTGCAGACGTAACACGGACCGGCCGGCAGGCCGGACGTTTTGTGGACGATCGCGAGCGCGGGCGATAGTTCGTTTCGAGTGGCCTAGCTTAGCCTGGCCTAGCCGAGCCTGGCCTAGTCTAGCCTAGCCTGGCCTATATCCGGGGCGGGCGTCGCGTCGCGTCGCCTCCGCCGGTCGGGGCGGGCTGCAGCCGGCTAGCCAGCAGTCGTCTCACTTTCACTCCCAGCTGTTCCGCGCTCCTGGCGTGGCGTGGCGCGGCGTGCCGCGGCGTGGTGGCCGCGGGCCTCTGGCGTGAGACGGCGACGCCGCCAATGCCCGTCCGGTTAAGGAAATAATGAAGGAGATCGGCACGGGGACAGGGGGGGGGGGGAGTCACGTAGCGCCGGCGTTGACGGGGAGGTCCCGGTGCACCGCGCTGACCGCCGCCCCGTTGTCGCTCCTGCCGCAGCCCAACCCCCAGTACCAGTTCGGCTTCGACGTCAAGGATGACCAGTTCACCAACTACCAGAACCGCAAGGAGCAGCGCGAGGGCGACAAGATCACCGGCAGCTACAGCGTCGTGGACTCGGACGGCTTCATCCGCACCGTCACCTACACCGCCGACCCCAAGGAGGGCTTCAAGGCCGAGGTGACCCGCACCCCGACCGACATCGTCGTCAAGCTGCCCCAGCCGCCCCAGCAGCTGCCCGAGGGACTGCAGCAGCGGCCGCTGTCCGCCCGCCAGCAGCAGTACCTGCAGGTGGGTGCCGCGGGCGCCGTGGGGGGTTGGCGCGTCGCGTCCCGGGGAGAAAGCTCGACCTCACGCTGACCTTCTCTTGCAGGCGGTGCAGGCCGGCCCCGAGCAGCCGCAGCCGCAGCCGCAGCCGCAGCAGTACCTGCGGCCGTCCGCCCAGTACGCCCAGCCCTCGCCCGCGCAGCTGCAGCAGCTGCAGCTGCTCGCCGCCCAGCAGCGCCAGCACGGCGGCCAGCTCCTGCGCGCCGCCCCCAGCTCGTCCGCCGCCGCCCACCAGGCCGCCTCCCGCGCCGCCGCCCAGCAGGGCTACTCGGCGCAGGCGTCCGGCGAGCAGGTCGTGTACCAGGGCTACCAGCAGCAGTGAGACCGCGGCCCGCGGCCCCGGCACTGAGTTGAGTTCCTACACCGCGCCGCCCCCGGCGGAGGTGGACTGCGGAACCGGCCCCGGTCCTGGCCATGGAGAGCCATGGCCAGCCATCCCCTATGGGATATCTTGTAGGGAGTCTCGGGCTCGTTCCTCAGCTTGCGGTTCGTTTTTCCTGTAACCCCGTTCGGCCACCGCCGCCGATAAGAGTCCAAGCTGGTGACTTTCAGTACAAAAATGAGTTGTGAAAATCTGGGAAGTGCCAAAAGTGTCATCTGATTAGCTCGATAATCACACTTATTGAGTGTCATTGACACGAACAGTAAGTTGGAATGTTGATCGAGTCAAATCAAGTACGTGTTTTTCAATAAGAATATACAATTCTTGTTTTTTTTATAGAAGAAGGTACTTGAGGGGTTGGCTGGAACGCTGACAGCCGGGTTGGCAAGATGGTCATAGAAAAAAATAATCAAACCATTACCTATTTTTGTTGAGAGTCATTAAGAAAAGAAAACACTATCTGCTCGCACTAATGTAGAAGTGATTTATCATTAATCATCAATTTTATCCTTCATTGAAGTTGATGGGAAGCAAGACTTACTCAACCAAATTGTAATGCACGTGCTCTAATCTGATTAGTGCTTGTGTTCTATTGTGTGTTATGTGATCTCGAGTGTATGTGTTTGTGTGTGTGTGTTTAATGTATTTTACGGTGTATCTTCTTTCACTTTCCGTTGTCATCTTGAGTTGTACAATCATTTTACTTGCCACCATAAACTGATTTTTTTCTGCAGTACTGTACTGTCAGTGTCAGTACAGCCCTAGCGTGGAGTTCTCCATGCTGTGATATTCATACTTTCTAGTTCTTGTAAACGTTTTGAATTGTTATGAAACCCTGACCAATGTGCTTGAAATACACGCATTGCGGAACGGCTAAAACACACTTATGCATAGTTCATAATCGCCCATCTCCTTTCTTTTCACAACCAAGCCAATCTTTTACAAAACAAAATCACTTCTTTATTTATAAAAATATAACAACCTATCAACACTGTCAAAACATAGTTTTCCGCAAGTCACACAGACCGCAACATATCTATCCTTTTCATGTCGGCCGTCGCACGAAAAAAATTCCCACCCGCCCTTGACATGAAAAAAGTTATTTCCGAGAATGCCAGGATCCAGAATAAGGTCGACTGAGCACCACATGTCTGCGAGAAGTCTTAATTAATGGAGGGGTCATATTTTCAGTCAGGTGTCATTACATTTAACGTCAGTCGATTCGATACGGGTACGGGTTCCCATTCATGGTTCTGAGTCCCTGGTCCGGACCGGTCCGGGCCCGGGACCCTCACGCGAAGTGGTGGCCCACATGGTGCCTGACGCCCCACTTGTAGTGGCCGTGCTTGTCCGTCTTGACGAAGCTGTGCACGGGCCCTGTCGAGCCCATGTGCCCGTGCCTCTTGACCCTGGACTCGTCCACGGCCTGGTCCGTCGGGTCCCCGTCGCCTCTGTCGGCGCCCTGCTGCCGGCGGACCCTGGTGACGGACGCGGGCGTGGTGGTGGTGGTCGTCGAGGTGGAGGGCAGCCCGTCCAGCATGTGGGGCTGCGGGACGACGGGCAGCTCCGGCTCGGGCCGCCGGATCTTCTTGGCGCGCAGCCTCTTGACGGGGCGCCGCATCTTGGGCGCGGGCGGCGCGTCGATGACGGGCTCGTCGTCGTCGCCCTCCTGCTGCTCGATCTCCTCGGCCAGCAGCGCGGCCGCCTGCCGCTCCGACAGCTGCGGCCGCCCGGACCACGACGACGATGACGACGGGTGGCGCCGCGGGCGCAGGAGGCGCTGATGCTCGGCCAGCGCCTCGGCCATCTCCTCGTCGGCCAGCATCTCCTGCTGCTGCCGCTTCCAGGCCGCCTCGGCGCGCTGCCAGGTGTGCAGCGGCAGGTCGCCGGGGCCCGGGGTCACGCCCACCAGCGGCACGGGGGCTGCGGAGAGGAACAGGGACGAGATGAGCACGGGGACGTTCACCTCAAAAGCCGGTGTGCGGCTACGGTGCCGGAAGCAGCTAGAGCACAAGTGTCACGCAACCGACTACGCCCCCCTCACACAGAGCTACAGCTACACGGCCACAGAGCTACACGGGGGCAATTATCAAACGAACCGTGTAGAACGGGCACCCGGCGCCTCTCCGCGGTGCTGCGAGTACTCACCCGTCCGGTGCGAGGCCCTTTCTCCCAACACGCCGCCAAGGGCGCCGCGCCGCACCGCGTCTTGTCACAGAAGGAGGGCAGGACGTCGACACCTGCCGACGCCGACGCCGACGCCGACGGACGCCGGCCCCCGGCCGCCCGCCCCTCGGCCCCGCCCACCCCTCAGCCCACCCGGTGCCGCACGCTCCACTGCACGGTGCCGTCGTGGGACGTCTTCACGTAGCTCTGCACGCTGCCGCCGTCCTCGTGCCCGTGGCCGCCGTGGTAGGTGGGCACGCCGTAGGACGTGGCCGGGGGCAGCCGCGGCCGCTGCGGCCGGTGGTGGTGGTGGTGGTGGTGTGGCGGCGGCGGCGGCGGAGGCGGGTGGTGATGGTGGTGGTGGTGATGGTGATACTGCGGCTCCAGGTCGACAGCGAGGTGGCCGACGTCGTCCCCACCATGGTGCACGTGGTGCGAGTGGTACTGGTTGTCCGGCAGCTGGTGCTGGTGCGCTGGGTGCTGCTCGAATTCGTGGTGTTCGTGCTGCACCAGGTCGTGGCTGAACGCGGGCGTCTCGTCGCCGTGGAACTCGACCTGATCGTGTACGTGATCCGGGTCGCCCGGCGTGCCGTACTCGTGATGTGCGACATACGCGCCTTCTTCGTGGCCGACAGCCGGCGCTGTCGCGTGCCCGGGGATGTGCGGCTGTTCGACCGTGGACCCGAAGTGCTCCGTTATCGTCGGGAACCCGTACGAGGTCGTCGGGACGGTGACGTCGGCGGCCTCGGGGGCGTCCAGGCTGGACAGCGATTCCGAGTCCTTGGCTCCTCCGGGCCTGTGAGCCGTCGCCAGCGGAGGCAGAGGGGTGGGTAGGAAAGGCTGCCCCTTCTCCTCGTGCGGAGTGCCGTGGTCCGGGCCGTCCGGGAACACGATCCGGATGGGGGCGTCGGCGCCGGCCTCGTCCGGTCTGAGCGGCGGTCGGTGCGCGTCCGGCGCGCCCAGCTCGTTGGAGTCACCCCCTCCGTGCGGGGCCGCGGGCCGGCCGACGGGTCCTCCCGGGAGGCCAGGCTTGCGGTGGTAGTTCGGCGGTTCGCGAGGAATATTCGGCCGGGGCGGGTCCGGCCTCGAGGTGAAGTCTGGTCTGAGCGGCGTCTCGAACCTGTACGGCTCCTCGGGCCGTCGCGGGGGGTCAGGCCTGTGGGGTAGAGCCGGACCCCCCGGGCCGTGCGGGAAGCTCGGCCTGTGCTGCAGCTCGGGGTCGCGGGGCCGGTGCGGCCGGTGCGGAGAGTCCGGAGGGCGGCGGCGGTCGTCCTGCGGATCCTGCGGGTCCTGCGGGTCCTGCGCGGGCCGCGGGTGGTGCAGCGGCCTGCTGGGGAAGTCCGGCCGGCGCGGCGGTGCCGGCCGAGGAGGCGCCTCGGGTCTGCGGGGGGTCTGCGCGTGGGGCTCAACGGGAGCGTCCGGCATGAACGGCTTGCCGAGCCCGAAGATGGGTTTCCTCAGCGGCGGCGGCACCCCCGCCGGCACCTCCAGCCTGTTCGGCAGGTCGCCGTGCTCGTCCTCGCCGCCCGCGCCGTCGCCGAAGAGGACGTCGTTGAGCCCCCCGGCCAGCAGGTACACGGAGCCGAGGTTCTCGTCGTCGGCTAGACCGTTGTCGTCGTGTCCGTCGGCGTGCTCGTCCCCAACGCCGACCCCGAAGCCGTGGTCGGCGGGTGCGGGGACGAACGTGGGGTGGATGTCGCTGGCGGCGTGTTGCGCGGGCTCCGCGCTGCCCCGCGCGGCGCTGTCCCGGGGCGGGCCCGTGCATCCGTTGAAGTGCGACGATGCCGTCGCGTCGACAGCGTCCACAAGGTCATCGCCGTGGGGTTGGACCGTCACACTTCGGCTGATGTGGACGTCGGCAGCGTTCATGCTGGGTGGCGCGTCCACCTCGTCGGTGGCAGGGTGTTCGACGGTATGATCGACGTCGGCGATGAAGCCATCGTCGGCCTCCCGAGCCTCCACGACGTCCCCAGGGCGCTGGTTGACGGCGTGCCGTTCGACGGGAGCCTCCGTGCTGACGTCGTCGGCGAGGCTGTTGATGGCGAGGACGTCGACGCGCCGTGTCGCCCTCAAGGTGTGCTTGTTGCGGAGCCACGGTCCCCGCACCCTCACCCGCTGTACGTACCGCCCCTCGTGGCTGGGGGCGAACGGCCGCGCCGACTCCAAGAAGGGCCCCGCCGCGGACGGGGGCGGCGCCGGCCGCGGCGCCGGCAGGTACTTTCCACGGGGGGCGGACTCGGCTCCGTAGCTGGGGGCGGGGCTGGGGCGGGCGCGCGGCGCCTGACGGGGGCGGCCGCGGGCCGGGGGCAGCGGCCGCCGCAGGGGCCGGGCAGGCCGGCCGCCGCCGGGACGGAAGTCGCTGGGAGGGTCTAAGTAGCCAACTACCGGGGTGCAACAGATGAGCAACACAAGCGTAATACAAAGTGACACTACATCTACACAACAACTACCAAACCGCAAACACTACTTCGTAATGCACCTCTACACGTTTCGCCATACATCGCAGTGGGTAAAATCCACAGCAGGTTACTAAAAAGCCACATTTTACACAAACAAAGTGGATACAATTTTTAAGTGTATTGCCTAGTTTTACCGACTCGTGCTTTATTCGCCCGCACCCCTGCACACCCTGCTGCCGAGTCTGATACTTGCCTGACCGCCACAAGCCTGCCGGGACTCACCTCTGTCCACGGGCAGCGGCTCCGTCGTGGTCGCGGGCCCGGGCTCCGTGGCCGCCTCCGTCGCGGGGCCCGGGTCCGGCTCGTCGGTCGCGGCCTCGACGGTCGTCACCACCTCCGGCAGCTGGGCGCGGCTCGGGTCCAGCAGAGCCGTCACAGACAGCA
The DNA here is from genome assembly GCA_026979955.1 of Megalurothrips usitatus. Lineage (NCBI taxonomy): Eukaryota > Metazoa > Arthropoda > Insecta > Thysanoptera > Thripidae > Megalurothrips > Megalurothrips usitatus. The sequence continues at coordinate 4,837,023 of CM049602.1, forward strand.
CCAGCAGGGCAATCGCCGGCTGACGGACGAATATTTATTTTAAGCGAAAAATTTTTGCCTCGCGAGTATTATCCGTTGGGCCTCAGGACCGCAAGCTCTGAGCGATGGCCGCGACATTCACTGGCGAGCACTCACGGCGGCACAGGTGGGTGACATGGCGGCTGTGTGGGTGTCGGCGGGCTCCGGCTGCGGACTGGCGGCGGCCTGCTCCGGGTGTCGAGTAAACGGCGCCGCGGGCGGCGGCGGTCTCTTATACGGAAAGTAAAAGTGCACGCAGGGGAGCGGAAGGGCCGTCCCCGCACCGTCCCCGCCCCGCCCCTACACGCCGAGCAGACACGGGTAGGGGACAGCCGCAAGAAAACAAGGGCTCGGCAGCCCACCCAGCCGGGGAGTAGGGGCAGCGGCGGCGGCGGCAGTCGTCAGCGCGATGCGACTCCCGCAGACATTCGTTGTACTGCATACTCGCATGCTAAAAGTCCCAGACCACCGAAAAAAAAATGAATAAAAATATATTCCAGTGCCTTCCATAACAAACGTTTTCCTTTCGCCCGAAAATAAAAGTGAAATAGAGGGCCTGGTGGTGTGATCGGTAGTGATGCAAGGCGCGATGGATGGGCCGCGTCACCGGGCTACCACCGGGGTACCGGGGTGTGTGCGCGGCGTTGCGGGGGCCGCCGTCGGGACCGTGTCCGCCCGCCCGTCCAGCCGGGCCGGCCCGATTTTCACCGCCGGACACGGACGCGTTTTTCCTTGTGCCTTTCCTGATCGCAGGTCCGGTCAGTGGGTGCCCCTCGTTTTTGTCCCTTTTTTTTCCTTATCGTTGGGTTATACACAAAACACTCAGCTCGGCGAAGCCCTTGCCTGACCGCTCTGCACGGTTCGGTGGCGGCACCCGGTCGGTACTCGGCCCGGGCCGCGGCCCGTAGCCCCGCTCATCCCGATACGCTCCGCCCGAATTTCCCCCCCGAGTCGCTGCGTGCGCGCCCGCGACCGTCCGGGTAGGCAGCCCGCGCGACACGCGTGCGTGCCGGAGTCGTGGCTGCCTACCTGCCGGGCGCCGTCCGTGTCAGCGACAATAAATGGTTATTATAATGAAAGTTTGCTGGTTTGTTTTTCCTTCTCGTCGCCTCCTTGGCGGTCGCACGAGCCTATTGTGGTATTCGGCTGCGGGAACCGTCTGCTCGCCCGGCCAGGATATTTTCCGTTTCGATTGTGCGTCGCCCGATAGAGCCCTCAAAGTAAGAGTGACAGTGATTGTTTTTTGTTTGGAGCCGGGCTGAGCTTTGCGAATTGGAGTCGGTAGTGTGTAGGAAGCCATTTCACGGCTCACTGGAGCCCGGCGCGGACCGCGGCGCGGCTGCTCCGGCAGGCGACTGCCTCGCGGCCGTGGCCGCCACTCCCACGCCGCCGGTCCGTGCCGACGGCAACACTTCACTGACATAGGCCGAACGGATCTCATTACAGTAGCCTGTGTTTATTGCTGGAATCTACACGACGGGCGGTTCGCTACGGACCGCCGCCGCCGCCGCCGCCAGGACTCCCAGGACTCGGTGTCGTCGCGAGCGGCGCCTCTGCCGTCGACGGCGCGGAGTCGCTTCCGGTGTCGACGGCGGGGAGGGTCCCGGAGGCCGCCGCGCCCCCGGGGAGGACCCCTGACGCTCCGAGCGACGGCCCGACCAGCGGGACGACCCCGGGGGCGGCGGGGGCGACGGGGGCGATGGGGGCGGCGGGGACGACGGGGGCAGCGGGAGCGGCGCTGGCTGGGGCGGCTGGCACCAAGGGGACGACATCGCCCACGTCCAGGTCCAGGGCGACGGGGGAGGGGGAAGGGGTGCCCTCTTGAGGTCCCGGCTGGGCACTCGACGCCGTGGCCGTCGTAGCGGCAGTGGAGACGGTGGTGGCGGCGGCCTCCTCCGGGGTGGACGTCGTTGAGGACGCCGTCAAGGGCGGCGGCGTTCCCTGGCCAACGGGCGCTGCCAGAGGGGCCGTGGTGGTGGTGGTGATGGACGGCTGCTCCTCCGCAGGCGACGACGTGGTCGGGTTGGACGCCGGAGACGTGGGAGGCTCCCCGGAGGCGTTCGGCGGCGGGCCTTCAGTGGTGGTAGTGGTGGTCGACGTGGTGAACGGGCCGCACACGGTGCACACCGGCTGCGCCGGGCCGACGTCTGGCGGGGACGGCGGCGGCCCCCGTCCCGGCGGCGTGCGGCCGGCGGCCCCCGTACGCAGCTGGACGTCGTCCACCGACGGCCCGCCCGGCGCCGTGCCCACGACGGACCCCATGCCCGGAAAGTAGCCGCTGGGTGCCGTAGGTGCAGCTGGCGCGGGCCCTGACGGAGGTCGGGGGTCGTCCTCGGGGACCCGTCCCGGGGGGTGGGCACACGGTATGCACTTGGCCATGCCCGGGATCTCGATCGTGGGCCACGTCCCCTTCTCCAGCGCCGCCTGTATCTCCCAGAACCTGCAAGCAGAGCAGACGTGGGCAGCGGGCATGGACTTCCGGCAGGGCAGACCGGCAGACAGTGCGAGCCCGCGTCCCCCGTGGCCCTCGCGGTGGTCTCACCTGCGCAGGTTCTCCTGGACGGCGGCGTGCAGCCCGTGGGGGACCGGCGGCACGGGGGGCGTGAGCGAGTCGTTACCCCACGGCGCCCAGCTGGCGGGGGGCGGCGTGACGGGCAGGGCGGGCGGCCGCACGGCGGCGGTGTACGGCGGGCACGGCGTGATCGCGGGCAGCGGCGGCATCGGCGGCAGCGTCGGTGGCACGGGCATCCGCGGCGGCGTCAGCGACGGCGGCAGCGGCAGCGGCAGACTCGACGGCAGCCCGCGGCGCCACCGCCACCGCCACGCCGTCAGCGGCCGGCTCTGGACCTGTGTCGCAAACTGTAACCCAACGGCTCTGACGCACTCCCTGTTCGAACTGACGACGGCGACCCGGCGGCCTGCTCACCACAGTGGCTGCAGCGGCGATGGCCAGCGCGGCTACCACCACCGCCTTCGGGGCCTTCATGGCCTGCGCGGCGGGCACGGGGACGGGCCTCGCGATGGGTGCCGCCTCCTCTGAGCCTCCGCGACGACGCAGTGTCCAGTGCCGGCGCGTTTACGCCCTATTATAGCTTGCCTTGCATTGCCTCCGCGGCCCGTGAAGGACGCATGACGCCGATACTGCGAAGCGACGTCTCCGCCAGGACTCCCTCTCCGTTTGCACTAAAGTCGAGAAAAAAGTTTTTTTTTGTGGCGAACCTACTTGGATTGATATTCTCTCTCGGTATTTAACTCATATCATTTCGAATTATCCGCACTGAATGGAGTGCGCGTTGTTGGCTGAGCCCCTTAAACTTGGGCTATAAGTTTCTCTTTAACTGCGAAGCCCTTATAGGCAGGCAAGAAAGCGACCCCACCGATCCGATCGCGACAGCTCTCTGAGGGTAGGGCAAACAGCACAAAACAAAGAGACGACATTGTTTCTTCGCACTTTTACAAATTAACGCCCAGAAATGGTCAAGACATCACGAAAAACTATAATCATCAAAATATTGCAACGACAAATTAACCAACTTTACCGCTGCCTTTCTTTATCACATGTCAAAGATGTCTTTGAACTTGGAAGCTCGCAATGTATGAGAAATTGGAAGAGGTAAACAGAGGTGATAGCGGCAAGCATTTTTGTTTTTTTGTTTATTTATGTGGATGTCTAGGATGGTAGGTGGCCTAATGGCTCCTAGGAAATGTGACGTGCAAAGCGAAGGGAAGGAAATTCACTATCATGGGTGAGAAATGGATATGTCTTTCGAGATACAGGTTTGTTATTGACATATCTCACATGGTTTGGACAGGCTACCCGGTGACAAGGTACAGATGGATTAAATGGCTGGAACAAAAAAATGAAAAGGCTGTAAGGAAGAAGCATGTCCTTATATGTTCCATGCACTTTTCTGACAATGACCGCTGGGGACGAAAACTGAGACCTGGAGCTGTTCCGGTTGACCAGTCAAAGGAACCTGCACCCGGTGACCATGTAGATCAAGGTAAATAGTTACATTAAGATCAGAACAAACATGCACGAGAGAGGTGAAACTTGAAAGAGGAACCTGAAACTCAAAATAAAATTGAAACTTAAACTGCAAGTCAACGCTGAAAGCCGGGATAGTGAATCACCCACATGTTGCGGTACTTAATGCATGAGAATGGTGACTTATTAGGGCCATAGAACTATGTCTCAAACTTAATAGTGGAACCTGAAACTCAAACTAAAATAAAAACTCAAATTGCAAGCCAATGTTGAAAGCCGGGAGAGTCAATCGTCCACATGTCGCGGTAATTAATGCATGAGAATGGTGATGTGTTAGGGCCACAGAACTATGTCTCAAACTTAATAGTGGAACCTGAAACTCAAACTAAAATTAAAACTCAAACTGCAAGCCAATCATCCACATGTGGTGGTAATTAATGCATGAGAATGGTGATGTTAGGGCCATAGAACTATGTCTCAAACTTAATAGTGGAACCTGAAACTCAAACTAAAATTGAAACTCAAACTGGAATTTAATGCTGGCTTTTAAAAGTTGGTGAACGAAGTTGGCACTAATTCATTTGTTTCTTCCTTCACTTTTGGCTTCCCCCACTCCTTTCCCCCACCACCGGGAGTTTCCTGGCACTGATATGCGCACAACTAAAAGGCAGTGTTTACTACCAACTTACTCAAACCAACTTTACACCTGCAATTTCACAAAACCATATTAGCGAAATAACGGTTAAAAAACTTTTAAAAATTATGGTATGAAATTTTAGGCTCAGCCTTAAGTGTTAACTTTACCTAGTTTTATTAGGTCCTGACTAAAATGGGAAAACTCGGGGAATTCCCAGGGTGACGGTATTACGGCTGAATTTCTCATACCCCTCGAAAGTAGTCTCGCGTCAGTCCCAGCACTGTATGGGTTTGCGGCAACCGTTTCGTTTAGGGCCGCTCCTCACGCCGCCATCTTTGGGCAAATCAAAACTGTTTTGTTTTTATTATTGTAGTCATGATTGCATTCTAAGTCTAGGTGACGGGCTGGGACTCTGTTCTCTAGAAAGTCGGAACGTGGGAGTGCGTGTCCCAACACCTTGGCACACACCCAAGCCCAGCCATGTTTTTGTCGTTTTGGTTTCGGGGTGGCATTGAAAAGAAATAACTGGCTGTCGTGGTGCTCGTGGTGTTTTTGAGATTGTTAATTGTTCCTCAAACAAACGGCACCATCAGTTAAACAATGTGTGACAGTAACATAAAGTATCTCCTTGAGCTCTCCAAACGACCGGGAAACGATTCTTGCGCTGACTGTGGTAGCAAAAGTAAGTAGTATGCATGAAGACACTGACCAGCAGACAGGATTCGAGGTTGCGTTTCTTCTGTCAACGATGTGCCATTTTCTAACTTAAATTGACACGCCCGGAGCATTACTTTAGTTTGTCATTTATCCAGTTTAAACTCCTCTTAATATTCTTGATTGGAATGTACCGTAAATTATGATGTAAACACAGAATTTAGGTTATGTCATTTATTCAGTATTTCAGCACAATTTTTAGACTCCTGCTATTGCCTTATTATTTCGCAAATAATTTTACTTGCATTTAATATCATTGTGTCTCATTGGTGTCACATTTTTTGTGTCATAATTTCATTTTGTCTTGTTTCAGACCCAGAGTATGCGTCTTACAACATTGGTATCTTTGTTTGTGCTCGATGTGCTGACATTCATCGTTGCATGGGCTGCCACATTTCCAAAGTGAAACATTTGACGGTGGATCGATGGGAAGATAGTCAAGTTCAGCGCATGAAAGATGTTGGAAACGTGGCAGCAAAGTTAAAATATGAAGAACGGGTCCCGCCCTGTTATCGAGTTCCTGATGAGAATGCAAACCAGTATGTTCGCACTAATTTGTCATGAACAAATGTTATTATTTGATTCTTACTAAATTGCTTGTCTTTTCCTCTTCAGGGTCTTATTAGAACAGTGGATATTTGCAAAATACCACCGTGAAGAATTTATTCATCCTGAAAGGCAGTCATATACATCAGGGTACATGGAAGGGTTTCTCATGAAACGAGGAAAGGAAGACAGTAAATACTTGCCAAGAAAATTTGTCCTTCGTGAAGCAGATGACACTCTTAAATACTATATTAAAGAGGTTGGTTATGTTTTACTTTTACAATGAGACACATATTGTTATTTAATTTTTTAATAACACTCTAATTTGGTTAAACTGTCACAAATCCATCCTTATTTTCAGACAAAAGAGCCCAAAGCAATACTAAGAATATCAGAACTAAATGTAGCATTTGCACCAAAGAAGATTAGGCATGCCAATTCGCTCCAAATAACCTTCCTTAAAGATGGATCTACCAGGAACATTTATTTGTACCATGATGATCCAGAGACAATTGTGAATTGGTACATGGCCATTCGGAGTGCAAAGTTCAACCGTCTTCACGTAGCTTACCCATCTGCTAATGAGTCTGAGGTAATTTTAACAATAAATGCTTCTGGTCATACCATAAAATTTCTTGAGACATGCTAATTTTATTGTTTCTTTCTTATTAAAATCAGTTAGTGAAGAGGTTAACACAGGACTTTGCACGGGAAGGTTGGTTGTGGAAGACAGGCCCTCGTAACAGTGATGGGTATAAAAAAAGATGGTTCACTCTAGACAACAGGAAACTTATGTACCATGATGAGCCATTGGTGAGGACTAACTGACCTCTTAACACATCAATTTTTTTGATTTCTATTTAAATTTATGTCTTAAATTAAATTTCTCATGTTACAGGATGCTTATCCAAAAGGTGAAATTTTTTTGGGGCATATGATGGACGGCTATGGTGTAAGAGTGGGTGTATCTCCAAAGTCGAAAGATCAAGGGTATTCTTTTACTCTTCGAACTCCAGATAGGTCATTTCATCTATCAGCTGAAGTTGAAGAGGAAAGAGATGAATGGATTCAGGTTCTTGATCAAGTCCTTGAGAAACCATTGACACCTCAGGATAATGCAAGTAGGTGTCCATTCTCTGTTAGATATGCTTATGTGCTTGATCTTCATTTTCTAAAACAAATCTTTTGTTTACAATTTTCAGTTGCTGCTCGCCTTGTGAGGAAAAGGAATGCCAACAGTAGTATCAATATATTCTCTGCAAGATAGTTGTGCTTCTAACTGTTGTATATCATTAAGTATTAACACATTAACAAAACAAAAAAAGAAACAAAAGAAAGCCCTTAATCTGATACTTTATGGATTATATATGTGTTTTCTCCTAGTTGCTAATTATGTAAGGGACATCATCCTTGCCAAGCTCTCTGTCATTGATATCTAATACAAGTGAACAAATTTTGTGTTGCTGTATCCTAACAAATGTAAGCTTATTGTTTATCTATGGATATTAGGTAGGTTTAAAATATGAAATTAGGTTTTAGAGCATCAATGATAAGTTTACTCAATTATTGTTGGGCTACTATGACTTGGTGTATTTCTTGGAAAAGAAGCAATATTGAGAATGGTTGTGCAAATTAATTTAAGCTTCTTGATCAAACTTAACTGTAGTAGTTAATTGCTATGTAGGAGTAAATAATAGCTAATTTTATCATCATAGTTGCTTTCAGAGCAGCTTTCAGAATCGCATTGAATGTGATATTTATTGTGATGCAATATTTCTGTTGTGAACTTTGATTGAGAGTCAGGCTGAGTTCCTGTTTACTTTTGATCATGTGTAATTTTAGTTACACTTATGGGGCTTGTTTCAGATTGATGTGTGAATTTTTCTCATTATTCAGTCTTGATGTTTTATGGTAACTGCCTTGTCAGATATGAATTTTGTGAGCTGTACTATGCCAACTAATTGTTATAGTACACTCAGCATTCTTTAGCAATGACATTGTCACTTTGTCATTACTATCATGTGATATGTTCACTGGAATGAATTCTGGAGCATAGCCACTTTAGAAATGTGATTTATGCAACTTCGACTTTCATTCAAATTTTCTGTTTTTTATCCTATTGCATTGTTTCGAATTTTATTTCAGTATTTCTTATTTTTGTTGTTATGATTTCTTATACCGCTTTTTTCTGTAACTATTTGTTGATTAACTATGACCATATGAACTATTTTAATCACCATATTTTTTTTCACGTGATAAATTATTTATGTTATATATTAAAGGTTCAACCAATCTTTCATGTGACTGCAACCGAGCTTAAGTGGTGTACTGTATGAAACACAAATATTCACCGGAGAGTTTCTGTGAAGCTGGGAATACATAATAAACGCTTCTCATTATGCATCAACTAGTCGCCTTTCATTGGGGAGACCCCACGCCGATACACCGAAGTGTCGTATATTTCCATACCACCTCCCTTGACCCCGCTGACACACTCAGGGCTGGGCTGGGCTCCCACCCAGAGTACGTACCGCCGACACCTTGGCGGATGTAAATGAGGGCCGACGCCGGGAGCGGGAGGCTCGGGGCACGGGCCAGGCCTCGGCAAACCAGACCGACCCGTCCCGCGGGAGACGAGGTGGCGCCGGCGCTAGCAGCCGGCGCCAGTAGGGTCGGGCGGAGCCGAGCCGAGTCGGCGCTGTTGTTTGCCGTCCTGACCCCACATGACTGTAGCAGTGCACACAAAGAGGACACTGTGTCATCTGGCCCGGCCCCGCGGCCCCGCAGTGCCGAGGGCGGCGCATGATAGCACAGCACAGCATCGCAGCGGCGACGCTCCGAGCTCGGAATTACCCCCCGGTCCGGCTGTCTCCCCTCTACCCTCATCTTCCCCGAGCTAATCTCCGTGGGCGGGATTACCGCCCCTTTTAAATCGCCCTTGATTTGCCAAGGGACGAACGTGGACAGGCCCGGCTCCCGGCGCACGGCAAACCCCCTCGTACTACAAGGGCGAAGGGACACGGGGCGAACGCGGAGGGGCGTCCGAGTCCCACTTACCCCCACCCCTCCCCGGCCACTGTTCACTCACGCAGCGGCCGAGGCGATGTCGAAACAGGTCGTTCTTGGGCCGGACGGAGCACCACGCGAGAGCTAATACACGGTCGATTCAACCTAACCGCAGTCAGAAGGTAGGCAGCCCCGTGGCATACATGGTCGGGGGCTGCCTACCTTTCGCCACAGGTTACGAAGAGCCGACCATGAGTTAGCTCTCGCGGGGTGCTCCGTCCGGCCTCTGGGTTGGGGTCCGGCGACACGGCGGCAACAGCAGCGCCCTCTAGGGGAAGACGGGTCGGACCCCAACTGAGCGGCCGGACGGAGCACCCTGCGCGAGCTAATTCATGGTCGCTTCAACCTAACCGCAGGCGGGTGGTAGGCAACCCCTTATCATACATGCTCGGGGGCTGCCTACCTTCCGCCCCAGGTTACGAAGAGCCGACCACGAATTAGCTCGCGCGGGGTGCTCCGTCTGGCCCGAGAACGACCCGCTCGCGCCACGCGAGGAAGTCAATCGATAGGGTCATAGGAGTTCCCGAGAGGGAGTCCCGCCGGACATGACGCATATGTGCACTTCCGTATTTGTACCCGTAGTGCGGATTTTCAGAAACAACTTAAAACATTTTGTAAATGGACTGTGTGTGGTCCTGGGCCTGGTTTGGTTGGCGTAGAGCTGGACTTCAGGGCCTTTCTTTAAAAATTTACACTAACATTTAATTTAGAAATTGAAACTGTATAACACACATTTACAGGAAAGAGGCATAAATGGTTAGACTGGAGACAGGCCACGCCGCACTTGCGATCGATTTCGTTTCTGATCGGCCCCCGACACACCAGAGCCCCGCGGCGCGGGGTCCGCGGGTTGCGCCGCCGGTCCAGCTCGTGGCGGACACAGCCAACCTGTTGAGCGTCGGCGGCGGTGGCGTCGCGTGGCGGGGCGGGGCGGCAAGGGGCGTTGTGATTGGGCCGCTTATCCTTCGGCCTGTAATGGGCCGTCATCCTGTTAGAGGTCCGTGCAGTGCGCGCGCGGCGTGTGGGCGTGCGAGTGAATGCGATCCTCGCACGCGCCGCCGGCCGCCGCCCCCGCCGGCCGCCCCCGCGCCGCTCCCCGCGGCCGGCCGGTGCGGCGGCGTCACCGCGGCGGCGGGGCGCGCAGTGCTCAGTCTCCCGCCGGCTGTGGGCCGCACAGCACCGCCCCGCTCGCAGCAGCGACACCAGCCGGCCTCCGCCCCCCGAGGCCCGAGGCGTAGCGCGCGCCGCCGCGCCGACCCCCGCGCTACCCCCCGGCCGACGGCCACCCCGCCGCCGACGGCAGCCGGGCGTCTTGACGGCGGTCTTGACGGGGCCGGGCCGACGACCCGCGTCGGTATCCTTGGCTGCGACGACTGGACGGACCGCGGCGCGCAGGACGACGACGAAGGCGTCGCCGCCGCGGACTTGGACCTCCTTGACTCGAGAGTGATTGATCGGAGCGGCGAGGCCCGCGTAACCCGACGCGAGGACAGGCCCGGACAACACGGGCCGCCGGGGCCGCGGGGGCCGCCGGGGCACGACGCACAGCACCGCACACGCCGCCCGCACCTGTAAGCTGACGGCGATAACGGCCTGCGGATAACGCACTCGGAGCCGAAGCTCTGCCCGGCACTGACGGACTGCCTGGCTGACTGACTGCCTCACTGGCTTAGCTTTACTTTTGATTTGGTGACGCTCGCCAGGACGAGCGGCAGCAGTGTTGAGCGCCCTCTAGCGAACCGGGCCGGCCACAACGACGGGGCCTTGTCGAAAGAAAAAGTCATGGGCGACGAAAAAATCAGTGTTCGGTTGTTGGGAAAACAAAATAAAAAAAAAATAAAAATGCTAATTGTTAAGTGTATAAAAAAGACTCGGATCAGGGATAAAAGACGCACAGCAAGGCAACCACTATTTACTCATATGATAAAAAAAAACGAGTTCAAAAAAAAATTGAACAAAATGGAATAAGTTGTTCGTATTGGAAAAAAAGGCGGATGTGGGGATGGCCCCCTTGCCCATCAGACGTTGGCTCACGGATTTCGTCCACAGAGCACGTCCTAAAACTTTCACAGCTCCGTATACCAAACGCCGCCGCCACAGCTCCCGCGGCAGCGGCGGCGGGGCCGGAGCGCCTGTGAGCGACGGGGTAGGCCAGCCCGCACGACACGCGAGCGACGCGTGAGCCGGACTGGCCTACCCGCCAGGCGGCCTCCGCTCCGCACCGGCTCAACAGCGTGTCACGGCCGCACTCCAAGGAGGAGGAGGAGGAGGAGGAGGAGGAGGAGGAGGAGGAGGAGGAGGAGGAGGAGGAGGAGGAGGAGGAGGAGGAGGAGGAGGAGGAGGAGGAGGAGGAGGGTCTCTGCAGGACCGTGTCGTCGTAGCGTCGGCGTCAGAGGTCACTGCCACCTCCGGCCGGTCAATGCCGCGCGCCCAACCCAGTGATCCACATTTGTACCTCGTGAGATAAGCCCCCCTCCTCCCTCCTCTCCCTCCCCCGCATCTGCAGGGACGACTACTCGTCCGGGTGAAGGGAGGGCGGGGGGGACAGAAGCCCATCGGCTCCCGCCTCGTCGATGCTAATGGCGCACCCGTCACGGCCGCCACCGCGTGCGGGCCGCTGGACTGTAACCGGCCTACACACCCACCCTCGTTACAATCCCATCGTGTTTTATCATTCTTGTTGAGTGTTTTATTCTTGGTACGGGAGTTTTTCGAAATTCGCAAACCCTTGGTTTGTATCAAAAACTGCCTGATAGCTTTTGCGTGTTTCTGACCCACAACGATGGGGTAACATAATTGTCTGAAATTCCCGCGTAGCCGCAGGGCCTTGCGCCACGCTGGGCACTACCCCCCCCCCCCCCCATCCCTTACCATCCCTCTCATTTCTCTCTTCTTTCGCGTCTGTCTGCTCATTTCACCCCGCGGCGATCGCCACCGTGCGTCGTGGGAAAGAAGTACGGAGGAAATGGCCTGAGGGGAAAGGAGTGAGTGTGTGTGTGTGTGCGTGCGTTTTTTTTTGTTGTCGCGTTTTTTATTTGTTTGTTCGTTTGTGGGAAAGGGAAAAAACATCGCGCTTTTGGACCGGAAATGAAAGCCAGGTGTATGCGAAGAGAGAGAGAGACACACACAGAGGGACAGAGGCGGGCATGTACTTACTTCGTTTTTTTATGTTGCCCCCCCCCCCCCCCCCCTCCGTTCCCGATTTTTGTCAGCTGGGCTGACTCCGGGTTCCCCAATTATCCAACTGCTAGGTAAGGATAATATGTCCCCCATGTACTGCCGCTTTTTCAGGAGAGAGAGAGAGAGAGAGAAATAGAGAGATAGAGTGAGAGCGAGAGAGACTGGCGCACAGTAAATGCAAACAGCCCCTCTTGGTTTGCCCGGCTGCGCCTTGCTGTGCGCTGTGCGCCTCTGCCGTAGCGCAGCCTCGGCGGCCACATCACATTTGGGACCGCGGCAGAGGCCGTAATGTCACGAGGAGAGGGGAGGGGGGGAAGGTCGAGTGCAGCGCAGCAGCGCAGTGGAGACGGAGGTAAGATAAAAAGATGAAGAGGAGGGAGGTTTTGATAGTGGCTGCTCTAGGCAGGGAGACAGAGAGAGAGAGAGTGAGGGTGAGAGAGAGAGAGACAGAGAGAGCAGGGGGCACGTGCAGAAAGCGGTTTTTGTTTTTTCTCCCTCCCCCTTCGGCCTTCCCTCTCTTTCGTCATTGTGCTCCGGCCGGCCTGCTCGCCTTCGCTTGTTGTCTGCGGTTCCCGCACCCCCACCCCCTCCCCTCCCCCTTATCCCTCTCCCTTTGCCGCTGGCGCCCCACTCAGCACTCGCCACACACTCGCCACGGCCTCGGCCGCTTCTTTCGTCTCTCCTTCGCCTCTCACCTGTCCTCGCGCAGCCCGCCGTGTCTCCCCTACTGCCACTGCCCTCCCCTTACCGCCCCTTTACTCGCTCTTCCGTTTACTTTTAATTCTCACCGCGGCTCTTCGGTTCGTTTGTTTCTCGCCCGCGCACTCTTCCGCCCCACCTTCTTCTCCTGCGCATCCCATCGCTTCCACCTTCCTCCGCTCTTCCACCCGCTCTTCCACCCGCTCTTCCCCCGCCCTCCCCGCGCCCGCTGCAGGCCGCCCGCCCGGCCCGGTCCCTGTGAGGGCCGCGCCTACTCTGAAAGCCTTTGCGATGCGTTGCTTTATCTGCATCCGAAATTGCGTTTGCCCCGGGCGTCGTCTCCTGCTCGACAAAAGCCCCGGCGGGCGGGGTGCGGTCCCCGGCGGTGCCCGGGTGGCCGCGCGGGGTTCGAACCCGCGGACCTCCCCGATGTGCTGCAGTGCCGCAGTGACTGGATCGGGTGCTGGGAGCCGGGGGGAGCGGGGGGCACCAGGCCGCGGGGGGCTCGTCCGCGGGGGGCCGCCGGGCCGGCCGTCGCCGCCCCGCCGCCCCGCCGCACGGACCGCGACCCGGGATTGGATTCCTTACCCCATTACCTTTGACGGATGACGCGCCCCGCTCCGCCCCGCTCCGCCTCGCCGCGCGGCTTGTCTTGTCTCACGGCGGAGCGGAGGCCGCGGGCCGCGGGCCGCCGGGGGGTCGCAGGTCCTCGCGGAGCCATCAGGGCCGCGGCGGATAACGACCGCGCCACGCCCCGGCGGCCCCGGCTATCTCGATGAGGACGCGAGGACCCCGCATTGTCAGCTCCCGCCGGCTGCCGCACGCATCGCGTTATATCGATCAGCCTTTTCCGGGCGCCCCAGAAAACTTAATTGTGAGGCGCGAGTGAGACTCGCAGGCTGACGCTGTTGAGGCGTCGGGAAGCTGGGCACGCGAGCGTCGGGGTGTGTTTCAGTGTTTATGAGGGAAAAATCGGGAGGGAGGGAGGGAGAGAGAGAGAGAGAGAGAGAGAGAGAGTAAGAGAGAGAGAGAGAGAGAGAGAGTGAGCGGGGTTCGGAGAAGGCTGTTGGGATGGGCTGACAGGACGGCCGGGCGGGACGCGCATTTCTGAGCGCATCGCGTTCGACGGACTTTTACGTCAAGGTTGTCTCCCCCCTTCCCTCCCCTCCCCCTCCTGTCACAGGGCCGACAACGCCGCGCGGGGGGGGGGGGGGGGGGGGGGGCTTCGAATAACGGATGGAATAAACACCTCGGATAAAAACACGGCGAGAACGTGCCGTAAAAATGTTTGTCATGAGCGCGGCAGACAGACAGCCTACTGGCCCGGGAGGGGTGAGGGCGTGCGGGCAACCAGACACCGGCGCCGCGGCGTCTGCCGGCGCCCCCCCCCCCCCCCCTCTTCCCGCTGCAGCGCTTAGCTGACGGGGCTGACGGGTTGGCCGGGGTCGGCGTCGGCATGCAGCCACCCGCCCTCGCCCGCTCCTGTGCGTCCTATTCCGAATAAACAGCGGCGCTGAGCGAGTAATCTAATCGGGGCCGCGCCGGCAACAGCAGCGAGCGGCAGCCGACGCGGGGCTCAGCGCCGATGCCTGCTCAAATACCGCGCAGTGCGCCACGCACCGCCACGCGCCGCCACGCGCCGCATCGTCGCGGCCATTCATGACATGTGGCACCACCACCACCGCCATCGGGCCGCCGCCGTCGCCAGAGGCGGCGCGTCCACAAATGACTCGGCCACGCCCCTCCGCGCCCCGCAGGTCACACACGCGCACACACGCACGCACACACACACACACACACGCGTACACGCACGCGGGCGAATCGGCGGCGCGGCGGCGGCGGGGCTTGACTGATGATGAGTACGTGTAAGGCCCGCCGCCGCCGCTTACAGCGCCATCTGCACGGCCGCGCCGCGCTCCGATAGTCAGGTTAGGTTAGGTCGATAGTTGGATCGATCAGGCCAGGCCGCCTCCTCCGGAACGTAGCCGCGCCAACATAGAGATTCACAGGCGTTTCCACTCGGCTCGAGGCTGATGTTCGCTGCGGAGATACTCCGCGCCTGCGGTACCCCTATTTTTTTCTGGATCCGGTTATTGTCACCCTACATCCGTTTCCGCTCTCGAAATATTCTTCTTCTTCCACTTTCGAGGCAGAGCCTCTTTGGGAAATGCCGGTTCCAGCTATTCTTGTTACGTACGGTGGTGGGTGTGGTGTGTGTCGCTGGCCACCAACGCAGTCCCCGCACCGCCACGCCACGCCTTGCTCCCCCCCCCCCCCCCCTCCCCAACCCTGCGTGCCGTCCATTGTTGCGGCCGTGTTGCCGCGTGTTGTTGTTGTTGTTGCCCGGAGAGAAATTCGTTTCAAAGGCACACACAGCATCAACAACAACAACAGCAACGCAAACAACAAGAGCAAGACAAACCGCGCGTGTCTCAACTTTGTGCTTACCTTCATCCCAAGACCAACCATGAGGCGAGGCCGGAAGAGTATTAATATGAAAGGCGCCGGAAGCAGGGCCGGCAGTAGCGAAACACTCCCTGTCGGGCCAGAGAGAGAGAGAGAGAGAGAGAGAGAGAGAGAGAGAGAGAGAGAGAGACGGGAGAGGGGCGGCAATGGCAATAAGGCGAATAAATGCTGCGGTTCTATTGGTCTTATGCATTTTTATCTTATTTTGGAAACCAGCAGCAGCATGGCGAGAGAGAGAGAAAGAGAGTGCGCGAGAGAGAGGTAGAGAGAGAGAGAGAGACAGAGAGAGGCAGTAAAGTAAAGTCACTCGCCTTGCGGGCTTGCGGTTGCCCTCCTTGGATGGCACACCACCAACAACAGAGCGCCCCGTCGAGCACACTCTCCGAACAAAACCGTTCCTCCGGCCCCGCAGGACTCGGCAGGACTCGGCAGGACTCGGCAGGACTCGGCAGGACTCGGCATCCCGGCACGTCGCGCTGCTGGTGATTGCGCCCGCTGTTTGTGAGCCGCTTGCCGCGCGTATCTTCGCCGAGGGAGTGAAGATGAGGAGGGGGGGGGGGGGCACTGGAAAGCAATTAGGACAGCGTCAGCCACGGGGCACTTCAGCACCGCCACTCCCCGCCGGCGACACTCCGTCTTGTTCTTTTCATTTTCTTTTATGAAGGGCATTTAGATCAGCTGTGGTCATTGTGACGGCGGCGGCGGCGGCGGCGGTCCGCGCCGCCCCCCTCGCTGGCATCGGCGTGGTTGTCCTGGCCGGGCGTCTGCCGCGATCGGAATAAATTCGTGCGGTCTGTGGCGTCTCCTTGTGGAGGCGCCTTTTGAGCGACGGCGATGCCGATGGGGAATGACACTGGCGAGGGCCTCGACTAACGGGGGCCCGCTGAGGCCTCTTGCTGGCGCCCGCGTCTCTGGCCGCCACGGCAGCGGCGGGCGGAGGCCGGGGCGGGGACTGACGGGTACCACCCGCGCCGCGCGGCTCGAGTTACCCCCACACGCTGAAAAAATTACGAAAAGTAGACACAACTATTCATTGATTGAGTTGCGTCAACAAAAAAAATCATAAAAGCAGAAAAATATGAAAAAAATATTTTGGGGGGATTTTTTTTTACCAAACTTTTACTGATTTAACTTAACTATAACTTCTCGACAAGTCAGTTTTTCCCGTGCTACGATCCAGACGGTCTTCCAGGTTTGTCAAAACCAACGGAAACAGCAGCTCGCACACGCACACACACACACACGCACAAGAGAACAAAACCAGTCAGCGGTCGTACGATGTTGGTTGTCGTGTACACGGTCGCCCCGAATGCCAAGAGAGCAGTTGCGGGACGATCGCGGGGCCCCGCTGGAAGGGGGGCGGCGTGGCGGGGAGGTGTTGCCCTCCCGGCGTTCGCCCAGGGTCAAAGTCGACCGTGCCTCGTTGCCGTTTTAGGGGCGTAAAATTTAATTCCGAAGAGTCGGGCCGCGGCGGGGACTGGTAGTCAAATGCACGGCACGTACCGGGTGTAAACCGGGGGCGTGAACCTCGGAGGACGCGGCGCGGGGGCGGCGCGGGGGGCGGGGGGCGCGCGGGGGCGGCGCGAGGCCACCGGGACCGGCGCGGCACAAGCGCCTCGCCTGGCACTGCCGGCCTGCATTATCATACTCAATCTGCTGGCAGTCTTTCAGCCCAAATCCGGCCCGGAGTGGAGGCTCCGCCGCGTCGTCTCCGTCCCGTGCGAGACCGTCCTTGAGCACGGCTCTCGAGTCTCTCACTCACACACACACACACACACACACACACACACACACACACACAAAAGCGTACAGCGGAGCAGTACAGGGGGCCGGGGAGCGCCCGGCAGGTAGGCAGCAGCAGTGGTCGCCCGACACCCGTGCGCCGGTGCTGCCTACCTGCCGGGCGCTCCCCGGCCGGCCGCTGCCGACGGCGGCCTCCCTCACCACCACCGTTGCCGTGGTGCTGTTGCAGGTGCGGCGCGGGCGCGGCGGCGGCGGCATGGGGCCCGCGGGGCTGGCCGCGGCGCGGACGGCCCGCAGCCCCCCGACGGCCACGACGACGGCGGCGTCCCCGGCGCCGCGAGCCGAGCGCCGCCTCGGCCCGTGTGATTAGAGGCGCCATTCACCGCCGAGAAGAAAAGCCGAAAGAAAAGGAGGCGACCGCGAGAGAAGGTGAGTGAGTGGCCGGCGCGCCCCGTTTCTGCCGGATTAGATCCCCCGCGGGGGGCGCCGCAGGGGGTCTTCTGCACCTTCCCGTCAGACACACGACCAGCGGACAGGAGGGGCTGCGGCGGCTCATCATGATGGGAGCGGCCGACCTTTTAGCAGCCAGGACGGCCAGGACGCGGCCTTCGCCTCCGGGCCTCCGGGCCCCCGGCACGCTCCCCCCTCCCCCCCTTCGTACCCCCGCGGCGCCCCGCAGCCCCTGGCCTTGGGGGGCGCCCGGCACCGCCCCTTTGTAACGGTTTTACTGAATTGAAAGCGATGGCTCCGCGCCGTTGACGTCGCGGAGTGGGGGGCGTTGGCGGCGGAGGGGCGGCGGGCGCTTTGCTCCGGGAAGTAATCTCATAGCGGACTTCACCTGGGCGGGCGCCGGCGGGCGCGGCGCCGTGTGCCGCCGCTACTGCTTTCGTCTGGCCACGGTCGCCGCCGCTGTAATAAAATCCCCCCGCAAGCGAGCAGGTCGCCGAGGACGTCGTCGTGGTGGTGCTGGTGGTGGTGGTGACGGTCATGGTCGAGGTGATGGCCCCCGTTCGCTGCGCGGGGTGGGGCGCCCGGACGGACGGCCACTCCAGAGCTAGTCCGTTGACGACGCCTCACGGGGGGCGCGTGCCGCGGAGAGGGGCCGGGCCGTGTTACGTCCGCAGCCATTTAAAATGCAGATTTTTGGGGAAGCGGCGCGGATCTGCCCCGCTCGGACTGAGGTGGTGCCGCTGGCCGACGGGCGTCCTGGAAAAGCAGCGCAAGGGGAACCCGGAAACGGGGACAGCAGCCGTCTCCTCTCTGTCTGTCTGTCTGTCTGTCTGTCTGTCTGTCTGTCTCTCTCTCTCTCTCTCTGATACGACCTGTCCAACGGTAGCAAACCCTTCACGGAATGGGCGACGAAAATTAACGAGAAGAACTTGCACATTCCGTTTAACGAGATCGCGCTGGCTGGCCGGCCTCACCCGCCCTCCTGCCAGCCCGTGTCCCCCCCCCCCCCCCCCCCGGAGCGCCGCTTGCTTTATCTGCTCGGGAGACGGGTCCGGCTCTCGCGTCCGGCTTAACTCTGTGTACACACCGATCTCCATTATTTGTCGCTCAAGAGTGCCTGCCGGGTGGCGCCGCGGAAGGGGCGGACGGGGCGGCTCCCGGGGGCGGCAGGGGGCGGCGGGGGCGGCCGCTGTCATGCCAGCGGCGAACTGTCCTGTCCGCCCCTCTAACGAACCGCACGCCGTCTGCCTGCCGCGGGCCGCCTTGGCGCTGCTGCAGAGTGGCGCTTTTACTTTTACAGTGCGGCAGCGGCGGAGGCAGCGGAGGGGCGGGCGGTGGAGGGCGGCTAACGCCCCGCGCTATCAGCTGCGAGAGCACAGCCCGGCCGTGTCCGCTCTGCCCGGCCCCCGCCCGGCCCCGCCGCTGCCGCCGCTGTGTGCGGGGCTCAGCGCGGGCAGCGTATCAGGTACCGCAGTCCGAATAGCGACCCGACCGCCCTTACAGCGCTGCCGCTGCCGCTGCTGCAGCTGCGGTATCTGCCTCCAACCCTCCACGTAATCCTCCCTAATATCCCTCTATCGCCGCAGCCTCCACCCCTTCTCCCCCCCCCCTCTTACTTACATCCCGGTTTTAATTGCTGTTGCCCGGCTTCTTGTCGGCCTGCCAACTGTCAGCGGCTGCCTAAGGTAGAATAAACCGCGTCTCTCTCTCTCTCTCTGTCTTTCCCTCTCTTTGTCTGTCTGTCTCTCTGTCGTTCTCCTTGCCTACACTCCAGATTACCCTCGTCCCTCTCACAGACACATGGCCGAATTCGCATCATAGAACGGGCTCGCTTTGAACCCGCAGAACCTCAGGTGGTTTTTCATGCATATTTTTTTCCCGCGCACAACTTTTTCGCTGAGAGGCGCGGCTCCGAACAGTTACAGCTACAGCACCTCTTGTGGTAGCGGTCCCAGGCGGCTTTGGCAGCCAGGCCCAACTACTCCCGGCCATCGGCATGTCGATCTCGATGAAAGCAGGACGGGGGGGAGGGGGGAGGAGGGGGGAGGGGGAGGAGGGAGGAGGGGGAGGAGGGAGGAGGGGGGGGGAGGAGGGAGGGCTGGGCGCGGTGTGGGGGAGGACCTGCGGATAAAGCACCTCCGCATCAGCGGCAATGCGGCGAAAAGGGAGAGGAGCAGAGAGGCATAGAAAAGGGCTGGAATTGTGGAAAATTGGGAGTGGCATGTGTGTGTGTGTGTGTGCGTGGATGTGGGCGTGTGAGTATATATGTGTGTATGTGTTAGAGAGTGTTGGAGTTAAAGTATGTGTGTATGTGTGTGTCTGCTGTGGGCTCCCGACCACCGCGATATGGCCGCTCTCTGAACAATCATCAGAGCGGCTATCCTGTAAACTTAATCCTATATATATATATATATATATATATATATATATATATATATATATATATAAAATGTTCGGAACTGGAATACAGTAAACGCACTGCGTGGCCCAAGCATATTGTGCATAAAACGCGCATCTTTTTTTTTTTTTTTTGGGGGGGGGGGGGACGGGTGCGGAGGCGGCGCGTGTATTTCCGCGAGCTATATTCGTCGCCGCGGTCTGCCCTCTTCACTCCACACGTGCCGCTGGCTGCTCTTGACTTTCCGACCGGAGGGTCACGGTCGCAACACCACTACATTCTATTTCAAAACCATACCATGCAGCCGGCGTGTTTGAAAAAAAAAAACGATCTCGCGAGTAATTTAAAAATAGAAAAATAGAAAAAAAATATTTTTAAGCGTTTCTTGAACATTGCGTGTAGCGGTTCTGATTCCGATTTCCCTAACTTGCACGGACACATTTCTTCCCCTTTAGAGTATAGCGAGGGTCTCCCGCTGGCCTCGGGTGTGCGTCGCCGTCCGTCCGCCTGGGCGGGTCCGCCCCGGCAGGCCCCGGCAGGCCCCGGCTCGGCCCGCTCCGCTCCTCCCGAACCGACCGCCACCACCACTTTTCCTGTCACTTTGACGCAGGCTGCCGGCCGCTCTGTTTGACGTAGCCGGACGCCCCGACGACGACGCCGGCGCCTCTCTCTCTCTCTCTCTCTCTCTCTCTCTCTCTCTCTCTCTCTCTCTCTCTCTCTCTCTCTCTATTTTGGCAGCCGGTTATTTATAGCGGCCGTCTAAGGCGCGGGGCTGCCCGGACGGGTACTGTCTGAGGACGGAGCTGTCCTTATCGCCGTCAAGCTCACCCGGCCGTGGCTGCCAATAGTGTGAGGTCCCCGATGCTATCTGCTGCCGTCGTGTGAATAGCGACCAGCAGCAGCCTCCGCTGGTCGAAGCCTCTAGTACCCGCCGCGCGACCGCCAAGGTCCTAGGGGGGAAGGCGGTGGGGGTGGGGGTAGGGGGGGGGGGGGGGGGTAAATGTATGCAGCCCTGGGCCGCGCAGAGGGCACGTTTTCCGTCCATGTTCACCCCGGCAGCCGCGACGACAGCACGCCCGCGTTGGAGACAACGCCCAGTTGCCGAGTCGCCACCGCCTCCTTTATACCTCCTGGGCGCCGCGACCGCCGCCACTGTCCGCCCCCTAACCCAACATCAACCTCCGCGGAAAGAAAAACGGTGGCACGTTCTTTTTTTACAGAAATGGTATTATTTTTTAAGTGACGCGCGAAAGTCAGAACGCAAATTCGCGTGGTTCTCATGGACAAGCCGCGTGGAACGAGACGAGCCGCCGAGAAGCGCGCGGAGCGCCGCTCAGACCACCCGAGTCGGTACCGCGTCCACACCGCGCTCCTGCCGCCCGAACAATAGGGTATTCTGGCGGAGAGCTGGACCGGAAGTGAGAAGAGGGGCTCGTGGCGAGGCGGCCGCCGCGGAATCAGACGGAACGGGGGGCGGCGACTCCACCGGCGCCAACTCTTTGCGTCGACGCCGCCAGCGTCAGCGGCGCGGCGGAGAAACGTAAACAAAAGCGAAACAGCTTCGGGCTCTCGCTGATCCGCCCGTTCCTTGTTCTGTGCCTCGCGGTCACCGAGTGCATCCCCGCGCTCCTGACTTACGGGGGGATCCCGGAGGATCCGAATCCCCTCCCCCTCCTCCTCCTCCTCCTCTGCCACCACCTCCTCCTCCGCCTCCTCCTCCTCATCCACCACCGCCGCGGGGTTGTTGTGGTGTTGGCCAGAGGAGCAGGGGGATCTCGCCTTGAGCACGGCCTCGCTCGCCGTCGCCGACTTCCCCCGGCCAGCCGGCAGCCAGCTCTGTGTTCGTAACATGTGTTTACTTTCGTCGACTTTCTCATCATCCTCTAGAGGAACGGGGACAGATGTTGACCCAGTGGGCTTCTGCTTCCCCCCACCCCCTCCGGGCGCCCCTCGGGCTCCGCCAGGGCTCCGCCAGGACACCCCAGGGCCTCCCCGCTGCGGGGGCCGCGGGGCCCGCCGCGGGGCAGCGAACAGGGGGAAAAGAAGCCCCCGGCCTACTAACTGAGCCCCCGGCCCGCCCCGCCCCAGCAACAGATCATTGTTGCTGTCCTGTCGGGGGGCCGCGGCGCGCGCGCGCACGCACACCGCGCACCGACACACACGCACACACACACACTAACACACACACACAAGACAAAGGGTGGCCCGGGGCCTGAATGGAGGCCTACACGGTGGAGCGGCGGTCGGGGCGTCCACGCTGACGTATGGCAGGAGGGGAAAAAATCGCACTCCTCTGTCGTCCACCCTCTCGCTTGCGATACAAATTTTACCAATCATCAAGTTTCAAAAAAATTTACAAAATTACTACTTTTTGGTGAAGATGTTCTCGAGTTCCGCTGCGTGGCGAAGCACCTGGGCACGTATCTGTCTGTGGGACAAGGCCCGCATAGCAGGGCCTACCGCGCCGCCCCCGGCGTCCATATGGAACAGGAACGGGGCGGGGCCGTGCGCCGCGTGGGCGCAAGGTAAGCTGCAGCCCGGGGGGAGGGGCCCTGAGGGGAGCCGGTCCAGGAAACGTCGGCTTATCGTGGCATTCCTAGGAGACGTCGTACAAAGCACTCGTTATTTTTTTCCTCTTCCGTTTGGGAGGCGGGGCGGGGGCTGCTGCGACGCTGCCATTTAGCGCAGCACCCGGCCAAGAGGCACCGGGTAATTCCCATTCAATACCGGAGCACACCTCCCGCACACTGCTCGACGGGGGAGCGAGAGAGGATGACAGAGAGAGAGAGAGAGAGAGAGAGAGAGAGAGAGAGAGAGGGAGAGAGAGAAAGCACTGAGTGGGATAGAGAGCCCGCGGGCGGAGCAGAGCGGGGTCGGGGAGGCGGGGACCGGGCGCGAAGATGAGACGGACTCAACAGGTGCCGGCAGCTGAGACGGCATCCATCTCCCCCCGCGGGTCGGGGCGGAGCAGGCCGTGTTTGCAAAACGTCTTAGGAAGCCGTAAAAGAAAACACGCAGCGGCGCGGCGGGGGCGGTGGGCGAGGAGGAGGGGGAGGGGCGGGGGTCAGGGAGGGCGTGGCAGTGCCGCCTGGCCGCGGGGCGGGGAGGCAGGCAGGCGGCCTTGACTTTGGCGGCCGTGGAGCAGGCCGTGATGATTCTCTTGACGGCCGACGGCCACCGGCGGCCACCGGGGCGGCCACCGGGGCGGCCACCGGCCTAATCCCTCAGTACAGAATTAGCGCCAGCCCCCGCCTCATCACATCAGCCACATGTGGCTGGCGCTGCCTCCCTCTCCCTGTCTCTCTCTCTCTCTCTCTCTCTCCCCTCTCTCTCCCTCTCTCCCCCTCTCTCTCTCTCTCTCTCTCTCTCTCTCTCTCTCTCTCTCTCCTGCCATCCCGCACACTCTTTCCCTCTCGCTGCCTGCCCCTCACCCCCGCCCGCCCCCTCTGCACATAACACTGCCGGCGGTCAGGCCGGCGGCATACAGGCCTATACAGAGCGCAGCCCACCGTATCCCCCGCCCGCCCCCCGCCTGCTTTTAGTGCGCGCCCCGCCCGCGCACTAACACTACGCATGTGTGTGTGTGTGTGTGAGCCGGAGGTGTGTTTGCGCACCCTGCGCCCTAACAACTAGTCTGCTTGCAGCCGAGAGTCAATTAAATGGTGCGTTAATTGGACACAGGCAAACGGCGGCCCGGCACGCAGTGCACCGAGCGCACGCGGGGGTCACGCGAACGCGCGTGCGAGCAGCCAGCGACGGAATAACACGCAGCGCAGCCTCGCGGGGAGTCTCGGAGTCTCAGCACTTGTGCACACCCGGAGATAAAGCGGTGCTCCCGTCCTGACAAACTTTTTTAAACACACACAAAAAAAAAAAGCCGTCAGAACTTCAAAGCATTTGAAGCATTCAGGCGATCCAGAAAGGCGGCGGTACCGTTCGGAAACACGACGGCACTTGACCTAATGGCGTGTTCCGATTCATTCACAGGAAATCAAAGCGGATGTCGGTCTGGAACGGTTTCCCTCCCGTGTCTTGCCTCTGCGCGTAGGCAAAAAGGGGGGCAAAGATTGTCATACCGTGAAATTACGGCTGCGAGCTGCGCCCGGGTTTCGGCGGAGGAGAGGAGCAGCTGCCGGAGGGGGGCGGGTGAGACGCTAACCTCACCTGACACCCCACTTAAGGGCGACGCCGTACCGGGAGCGGAGGGCGGGGCGAGGGGCGGCGGGCGGACAGCCTTTCGCTGTGTGACCGCACCCCGCGGTAATCAAAGGCCCGTGCCGGGCTGCCTCCGAGACTCATAATGGAAAGTGCCCCCCCCCCCTCACCCTCTCTCTCTCTCTCTCCGCCTCCCCCTTTCTCTTTCCTTTCTCTCCATCTTTCAGGAGCACACTGTAACGTGATTGAGACCGCCGCGGACCGCCTCGAGATTTCCCGCGGAACTCCATCCTCAGCCGGTAGCCAGCGGCTGCTGCGAAGAGCGGCTGGAGCAGAAGGAGGGGAAGGGGAGACTGGAGGGGCAAGGAGGGGGGCGGGGTGTCGCGCACTGCCCTCTCCTTGTCGGGGCTTATTTGAGAGGCGTTATTGACTATCACCCAAGGGGCGGCATGGTTTCACGAGAGGGGCTGCGGGGGCTGCTGGGGAGGGCGAGAGGGTGACCGCACCTCCCCGACCACCCCACCGAGACTTAGCTGTGCCGTGTCCCCGGGGAGCGGCGGGGCACGCGGCGACCCGAGCCTCCGCCCCCCTGCTCCCCACGGTCGTCGTCGGCGAGGTGTCCGGGCTGAGTAGTTATGCCCGTCCCGCTGGGGCCGAGCGTTTTGTTCTCGGCCGCCGCCGCTGCGGGAGGGGGGAGCCTCCGAGCCCCCCGTCGGCCGGGGGCACCAAGACGGGGTGCACGGCGTCGTGGCGAACCCGGCGGAGCCCGGCAGAGCGCGGCCCTGAGCCTGTTTGGAGATCGGGGAGCCGTGCTGTTTGCAATACCTCCTGCGGCGGAGCCGGCGGGGCCTAGCCGGCGGCGGCCGGGACCGCAGGCCACGGGGATTGGGGTGGCGGCGGGGTCCTCGCTGGCCGCCACGACAAAGTGCGTCCCCGCGGTCCTCGGGAGGCACTCGCCGAGACGGACACCGGCACTGTTTACTGTCCACTGAGGAGGAGGTCCGGTGTGGGGCCCGCGACAGGTGATTATGATCATCAACCATCTTCCAGGGAGAGGCGCCGGAAGGTGAAAATCGCTGAGGGCAGAGGAGAGAGCGAACAGGAGGGCCTCGGCGGTGGCGGTGGGGGCGGCAACTATTTCCGACGCCGTAACTTGGGAGCGAGGCTGCTCTTTGTAACTTGACCCGGGTCGTGCGCCTAAGTAAGACATCAATGATCCGCTCTCTCTCTCTCTCTCTCTCTCTCTCTCTCTCTCTCTCTCACTCTCTCTCCCCTCTCCCTCTCTCGCTCTCTCACTCTCCCGCTTCGCTCGATGGCGGTGTCAAGCACCGTGGCCCGGCCTTAATGCGGAGGCGGACCAGTGGGCTGCCAGCTTGGCGGGGCCGGCGGCGGGGCGGGCGGGGCCGCCGAGGCCGCCAGCCGCCAGCCCGGGTAACAGGCTGCTGCCGCCGGACAGCGTCCCGGGTCACGGGGGGCGCCGCCGGACTCGACGTCACGGCGGCCCTATGGAAACATAATCTGAATTTCATGAGGTGGGCCGGGGGCGGCCGGCCCCCGCGCAGTGATCAGGCCGGCCGCCTGATTCGTCCAGAAATACCCCCTATCGGCACGCCGTCGCTGTTTTGATTGGCAGCAACACAAAGCGAATCGGCGGAATTAGGTTTTACGCCTCCAGAAGGAGCACAGCACCGAACAGACGGGCGGCGGCGGTGGCGGCGTTCATCAAATCAAGGCCATCCGGGATGCTGTCCGAGAGAGAGAGAGAGAGAGAGAGAGAGAGAGAGAGAGAGAGAGAGAGAGAGAGAGAGAGAGAGAGAGAAAGAGAGCGTAGTCAAGATTGACACTATGGGATGGTTTTGCGGTGTGCGATTTGAGGGGTTAAAAACATCGCCCGCCCCCCCCCCCCCCGAAAAACGTCATCATTTGCGAACGGTCCCTTTCCTGTGTTTCCGCGGCAGAGTGCAGCGCCGATGACATGGTCTCTATTAATTAGGATAACGAAGTTAGTTAGCATAACAACTTGGCGGCCAGGGCCGCGCATCCGCGCCGCCACTCCGCGATGGAAATGGTGGGAATGCTGACGCCGCGGTCCCGGCGGCACGAGTGGCACCGCCGCTGCCGCCGGTTGGCGCCCCGCCGCACCCCGCCCTCCAGCTCGCCGTGGTGGTGGAGAGCCGGATGGTGGTGGTGGTGGGGGGGGGGGGGGCGCTGAGCGGAGCTGCGGCTACGAGGCTCATGACGAGGGACAGGAAACAAAATACGTGCGATAATCACCCGGCGCCGCCGCCCACTCCGTCGTGCCGATTGTCCTGGCGGGTATGTCGGATAGCATTGCGCGACGCGCATATCAGTATGGCAGACACACACACACACACACACACACACACACATGTGCCCCGAGCTTCATCGAGAAACAATCGGATATGATTGTGGCATTCTGTTGAGGCGAATAATAATTAAGAAGTGAACAAAAACGTATGAGTGACCTCGTTGAAAGCGGTGTCCGTTCCAGCCCTCTCCGTCCTCGGGTTTCTGCCCCCCGAGATTTTCAAAGAAGTTTTCTGGAAAAAAAATTCGGGAAATTTGTGAAAATATTATTTATTTTTTTCCGAAAATTTCCTCAAAATTTTCGACACTAGAGGCCCTGGTGCGTCCCCCTGTCCGACCTTGGCGTCGTCGGGGCTCGGCTCGGCGCTGCCTGACGCTGCACACACAGCCCGTGTGTGTGCTCGGTCGCGGTGGCCGCGGCCGCGGCGCGGGTCCCCCTACCCGGGACACGCCACGCCTCTGGTGACAGGCGTCGCGGGCTCCGCGGCCGGCGGCACCTCCCCGATAATGGTCTGTTTGTCGCGGCCGCCGAGAGGGTCTAGAAGCTGGACAGCGGCACACCGAGTGCTCGGCGACGCGGCGGCGGGGAGACCGGTGATCAGCAAACACACACCGCGCGCCCCGAACCGCGTCGTCATCTGATTGCCGAAGAGACGTTTCGATCGTCGCTCTGTCCCTGTCACACTCGTGCGTCCGCCGCGGGGCCGTGTGAGAGAGACGGAGCGACGGGACGACCCTCGAGCCCGCTGGTCTGGGCGGGTAGTCCGGGGGATTTGGTTATGTCCGCGGTCCCGGAGCGGAGCGCCGCCCCCCGCACCCGGCCACGCCCTTCGTTATAGACCCGTGAGAACGATGCGGTGTTCGATCATCTCAGGGAGGAGCAGTCCGTCATCCGGAACGGCCGCGGCCGGAGGCGCCGTCGGAGGGACGTGGAGCCGGAGGGGGGGCACCGCGACGCCCCGGCGGCCCGGAGACCTGCCGAGATTGGAGGCCGCCGGGGCCTCGGCCGGGCGCCGCCGGGCGCCGCAGATTAAGATTGTCTGTTTGTGGTGCTGACAAGGGTCCGGCCCGCGCGCCGCACCGCCGCACCCCCTGTCCACCGCAGCCACGCCGTGGCCGTGGGGCCGGGACCGGGGCTCATTGTGCGCGTCAAGCGTCCACGACGCGCAGACTCTCCACGGCCACCACCACCACCACCACCACCACCACCACCACCACCACCACCACCACCACCACCACCACCACCACCACCACCACCACCACCACCACGGTGTCGGCCAGCGAACGCCGCCGCCAGCGGGCCACACAATTCCACAGACAATAAAAACAAAAACGCGAACCAAAAATTCCACCGCTTTCAGATTTAGCGGCCGAACAACAAGTTGCATCTATGATGCTACAACGCTAAGTGGTGGTAACGTTATCGATGGCAAAATTCTAAAAGCACATTAATATGTCTCTCCCCGCTCGCCGCCGCCAGACAGCGGTTCATAGGTTGTCAGCTGACCCCCCGTAGACCCGAGAGTTTCAGCGCGCGGCGCGGTCTGTTTTCTTTTCATCAGGCGCTCGCGGCTGGCCTGCTGCCGAATAAGCAAGCAGAATCGCAAACAAATACACACGACGGTGAGTGCGCGACACGCAGCCGCTGCAGGGGGTGGTGATGTGTGGGGGTGGGGCGGTGCGGGTGTGTTCAGGAGGAGGCACACATTAGTGGCATCCTGCAGAAGACCCAACCGCCGCGCCGCCGAATCGACATTCGAAGCGGAACGATAATTAATTGGATCCACCCTATAACAACGCGTTTTAAGTTCAGCGCACAACGCGCGGAGCGAACGAAGGCCGAATTGGGATGTTCATCTGAACTATCTCTACGCGGGCCAGGAGGGGGTGGGGAGGGAAGAACAGCCAAGGCTTTCGATAATCGTTAATTAATTCGCTGCCAGTGATCTCTCAAGTCAGATTGAGAGGTGGGGGGGGGGGGGGGGTTCTACAGGACGGGGTGCCGTGTGCCACGTGCCGGTCTGAGACACAGGGCGGCTGGGCTCGGCTGGGCGTGGCACGCACGCCTCGCAACGACTTTGAACGTGTCCCCCCGCACACTCTTCCTTTGGACTTGCTATGAATAAGCCATACGGGTCTCTGCCGCTCTCCACCACGCGTGTACGCCATACTACGTCCACATGTTACGTATATCGCTCCTCCCCATCGCTCTGTCCTTGTCAAACCTGAAGGAAACGTGCGAGAGGGAGAGAGGAAGGGAGAGAGAGAGAGAGAGAGAGAGAGAGAGAGAGAGATGTGGACGACCCCTCCTGCAGTGCATGCGGCGGCCTCTGCTAGGTTTCCTTTGACGACGTGCTCGCACACACTTTCGCCCGGCGGATGAAAATGTTCCCGGATGCCTTTTGCTTCTCCGCGTCAGAAGATGTGTGCGCACTCACTGTTTTTCTTTGGCAATCATTGTTTACCCGGATGGCGCCGATTGGGGGAGGATGGCAGACCAAACCTCCCCAATAAATTCAAAACAATTTTTTTTTTTGCCTGAGCGCGTTTTTGGCACTGTCAATGTACTCGATCTGTGTGTATTCACTGTGACCCACGCTGCGCCCCACATGTGTGACCAGTCTGCGACGAGCCTCTGCCTCTGTGTGTGTGTGTGTGTGTGTGTGTGTGTGTTGTCGAGGACCGTGCATGTGTGACCGCATACACGCAGCCCAGCCGAGAGCAGAGGGTGCTTGATGCGCGCCTCCGCACCCCCTCCCCACAACAACCCCCTTACATCCTGTTGGCCTGTCGGCCTGTCGGCCTGCAGCGGCGGCGGCAGAGCGGCCCGTCGCCCGTACGTCCCACACGGCAGCACAACGGCCAACAAGCGTTACGTTGGTTTGTGGACAAGATCCTCGTCTCCCTGGACGCGAGCAGCCACCCTTTAACGCGATAGAGGGGGGGGGGGGGGGGAGCGGGCTGGGCTGTGCCTTGCGGTTTCATCTCTGTCTGCCTGTTTCTCTCTCTCTCTCTCTCTCTCTCTCTCTCTCCTTCCCCGGAACCCCATCCCTTCCGAAATGCCGCCCCATCCGTCGGGGCAGCAGCCCGAGGCGGCAGCAACAACAACAACAACGGCAACAACATCAGCAGCCGGCAGCCGCAGCAAGCACCGCGGCGGGAAACCAATAGCAGACCGTCGCGACGACCCGGCATTCCGAAGCGGCCGCGGCGAAAGCCGGCGAAAGCAACACACGGCTGGAGAGCGTTAGCCGGGCGCGGCTGCGGCGGCGGCGGTAGCAGTTGCGGTGGTAGCAGTTGCGGCGGTAGCAGTTGCGGCGGCAGCGGATTCCATTATTTCACGGAGTGTAATTCGAAGAGCGCCGACGCTCACCTCCGATGAGACCCGACGCTGTCGATATTCTTTGTCCCCGCCCCCCTCCCTCACTGTCCCCGTCCCCGCCTCACACACACACACACACACACTCATACACTCACTCACACACACACACACATACAGAGGAAGGATCTGGTGATAATGATGAATTGGGTCCGCGTCACAACGCGCGCGCGTGGCGGCGACGATGTGCTCGCGCGGTGACGGAGTGGCTGCCGGAGCGACATGAAGGGTGCGAGCGAGAGAGTCCTGCCCGACTGAAGTGCGACGAGCCAACGACAGCTATGGCGAGAGAGAGGGAGAGAGAGAGAGAGAGAGAGAGAGAGAGAGAGAGAGAGAGAGCGTGGCCTGTCACCGCATCTTGTCAGACCCGGGATGAGGCCATCTGGGACGTGGCAGCAGCGCATCTGACGCTGAGCAGCTGCCCATGGTACCGCTTGACAGCGGCAATAATATTTATTTCTTTAAAGTTCTTCTTGTGCGTGCTCTTGTACCGCCCCGATATGCTACATGGCGTCTCGCATAATTTCGTCCTTTCATGGTGAGACCGGTGTTGGGTGCGGACGGTGGTAGCGAGGACGTTGTTGGACGGACACCTCAGAGTCCTCCAGGCTCCCCACACTGATTAGCGTCCTCCTGAGCCTCTCCCCCCTCCCACTTCCACCCCTCTCCTATCCCACCCCCCTCGCCATCCCTGCCCTACTACTAAGAACAGTCCCTGTAGGGTCTTGTGATCGGTCAGGCCAGCCTCACCGCCACACACACACACACACTACTTACTTACACGGACACACACACACACACACGTGCGCTCACCTTCCCGCCTGTCTAATCCTTCGGGCCCACATGATTTCCCCATAGAGCGGGGCGAGGCGGGGGTGGAATCTGCCGGCCGGGCACAGAGAGGCCTCGCTTCGCCTTGCTTCGCCTTGCCCCTCCTTGCTTCGCCTTGCTTCGCCTTGCCCCTCCTTGCTTCGCCTTGCTTCGCCTTGCCCCACCTTGCTCACCACGACGACGGGGGTCTCGCTCTCGCATGCTTTGCCCGCGAGCCGCCCGCCTCCCTGCACCCTCCGACGGCAACTTCCTATACATCAAACCGGCCCCCCTTCCATTCTTTCAATTTCCCGCAGAGCTCCGCTGCTCCGCTGCTCCGCTGCCGCGCAGCCCTCCCTCCCCTGCCTGCCCCGGAAAGCCGGATTCTGCGGTCCGATGAGACAGGAAGTGTCACCCTTCCGCCCCCCCCCCTCCCACTCCCACTCCTGCTATTGCGTGACTCCAGGAGAACTCATACCGCAACTTGGTTTACCCGATATTTCTCCTCGTCCCGGGGGCCGGCTGTGGCCGCCCGCCCTTCCGTCTCCGCCGAGGAATGTCCTCCTCCCTCCTCCTCCTCCTCCTCCTCCTCCTCCTCCTCCTCCTCCTCCTCCTCCTCCTCCTCCTCCTCTTCCTCCTCCCCCTCCCCCCTCCCCAGAGAGACTCCGCTCACGGCTCCATATTTCGAAATAATTCGCCTGGCTATTTTGTCACTGACCCGCAATTTTTTTTTAAAGAAGAGATTTAAGGAGGGGACGGAATGACCCCGTGTGGGGCATTCGAGAGGGCGTGGGAGGGGGCCGGCGGGGCAGTGGAGCCGCGGCCGGCCGGCGACGCGCCAGACGCAGCAACCAGTTGCACGGGGCCCGCGGGCCGTGGCACGCCATGGGGTGCCACAGCAAGGGGGCCGCGGCCCAGCATTGGCTGTGGCTCCGGCGCCGCGCC
The DNA here is from genome assembly GCA_026979955.1 of Megalurothrips usitatus. Lineage (NCBI taxonomy): Eukaryota > Metazoa > Arthropoda > Insecta > Thysanoptera > Thripidae > Megalurothrips > Megalurothrips usitatus. Next base: position 4,868,545 of record CM049602.1, read on the forward strand.
TCCCCCCCCCCCCCCCCCTGCCGTCCTCATGTTTATGTATGACGCATCACGGTCGCGACATGTTGTTTGACTGTGTCACACGGCCGGGCTGCGGCGCGCCGAATGTAGCGCCGGCGCGCGTGGAGCGCCGTGCTGGGTGGGCCGGCCCGCCGGGCACCCGTGTGCCGCGTCGGGGAACTCTTGCCTACCTGCCAGGCGCTCGACGCGTGTTTCAGTGTGTGCGATCGGGATCGGGGGCACTTTCATCCGGGCAGGAAATTGAAAACCGCGAGTTGAAGTGAGACCTGGTCGAGCAGGATGTGTGTGTGTGTGTGTTGGGGAGGGGTGGCTGCCCTGTGCCACACCCTCGGGCCCCCGGGAGCTGGCGGACGCAGCCTGAGCTACGGGAAAGTGACACCACTTTGTCGGGAGTCGGGAGGGGAAAAAAAGGAAAGAGCGGAAGAAAACTATGAAGAAGGAATATGAAACCTGTTTGCTGAAAGAGATGGGGTGAGCCGGTGCTCCGGGAGTCGTTGCGACGGGGAGAGGAGGGGGTTGTTTGGCGTGGCTGGCCGTCGCGGCGGCCGAGTCAGGCCCTGTGGCGAGTCTGGCAGGCGGCGGGGTCAATGACCCACGATAAGAAAGTCACGGAGAAGAATCCCATCTCCGAAATGTAGAAGGGAAATATTTGTGTTTTGTAGCGTTGGGGCCCGAAAGTTTGGTTCGATCTAGGAAAATCGACTGGCCTTGCCTTGAGTGTGACACGTCCCGCCAGACCCCTTCAGGGCATCTAGCCGGCACAGACGACAGGCAGAGGGGGGGGGGGGGGTCTGGCCATGGGCACTACACACGCGTACTCCCAGTCTGGGCGCAGCACCGCAGATGGTATATGCCCCCCCCCCCCCCACACGCTCGGGCCGAATTCTGGACTATGTGAAACAGTTTGAGACTCCCGCCTGCTCTTTCCGGGCGAGTACCGAGTACCGTCGGACAGGTCTTGTGTTGGATCGCCCGCGCACCTTATGTTTCTCCTCCGCGCCGGTAGAGGGCGGTGTCGGCCGCGGTGACTGACGCGGGAGACTCTCTGTTACCCGATCCCCCGGCCGGCGCGCCACTTTGTTCTGATTTCGTTCAGCGGCCCGCCGCCGTCAGGACCCCGCCCCTGGCCGAAGGGCAGCGAAACCCTATAAGCCGTTCGAGGCTACACACGGACGCCGTCGTTTCTCTATTATCCGCTTCTTTTTTCTTTTCAGATTAATTCGGTGTGGGTGAAACAGAAAATTACAACGCGTAGAAAAATTAAGTGACACCATTAACGCCGTCCTACGCTCCCGTACTACTGGTACTCCCCTGGTCTTTTAAATATTTTTTTTTCACCCGACGACCTCGTCGTACTGTTGCAGGCCATGGTGAGGGTGCTGGACTTCTACCGCCCGTCCAACTTGACCAGGAAGCTGCAGGAGGAGAGGAGGTGCGAGAATGCCATCCGCGAGCAGGCGGCCGCGTCCGGCGGTGAGTATATCCGCCTCCCAGCACAGCTCCTCGTCGTACCGAGCGCTGTCACAGCGCCCGGGGACCGTGCATTCACCACACCACGCTCAATCGGCTAGCCTCTGCCTGCCGTTATGGAGGTCGTGTTGCGGCCTCGGCCTGTCACCTGCCCTTCGCTCCTCCTCCCTCTCTCTCTCTCTCTCTCTCCCTCCCTTGCCATCTCCCTATCTCCCCCCACGATATACACTCTTTTCCAAACTCCGAGCCGGGCAGGGCTGGGCAGGGCGTCCCCTGCCTCACCCGTCCGCTCGGCAGCAGCGACTCCGGAAGGGGCTCATGTCAGCTCGCAGCTGCGGCAGGGAGGCTGCGGCAGGCCGAATATTGAGCCCCACGACATCCCCGAAAGAAGCATCTCTGCGGACCGAGCGGTGGTGACCTTATGAAATGGTCGTGACACATCATCAGCGAGAGCTAAGGCCCGCAAAATGTTTGTCTTCTGCTCGTTGGCCGCCGCCCCCGCGGCGTAGATACTCGGCGCTGCGGTACCGCATTGGCTGCGCCGCCGCCGCCGTCCTCAGGGCGTCTCCCCTCCCGGCCCCGGCCGCAGAACACGGCCCCTTGTGCCGACCCGGCCGGCGCCCCTGGCTGTTCTTTTGTGCGGAAAGCTGACAGGGACGGGCAATTAGTGCGAGGCGACCGGATTGGCGAATTAGCCTGTCTGTCTGCGTGCCGGCTTGCTGTCTGCTCGCCGCTGCCTCGCGTCAGGGAGGCACCGCGTCCCCAGTCCCCAGCCACGCGCCGCGAACTGGGACATCGACCGAAGCACGCTCATCAAGTGATAGCAGCGCACCGAGACCTTTCTTTCCCCCTTTTTTTCTGCGGACCGGAGCCCGCGCAATGTGATTTCGACTCGCGGCTTCGACGCACGGCCCGGCTGCCGCTGGCCTTGGCGCACACACATGCGGGCACAATCCACGCAGCGACGCCCCCAGCGGCCCCCGGCGGCCCCACGGCGGCAACAGGCAGCCCTGGGCACGCGCGGCGGCGGCAGCGGCGGCGGGGCGGATCCGAGAGGACAAAAGCCCCCGCCGGGAGCCAGAGAAGAATCTGACGGGCAGCGAGCATCGACGTCGCTGCAGAGTCCGGCAAAGAACAAAGCGAGGGAAAACCATCCCACCGCGAGCGCGGGCCGCGAGAGGCAGGCCAGCCCTTTTGTGGCCGAGGGCCTTCGCGGGGGGTCGCTTTCATTTGAAAAAAAAGTACACTTAAAAAAAATTAAGCGAAAAAGAAATGTGAGAATGAGGAGGCAGTGTAATGAATAATGGTGGGGAAATCGGTGGAGTGTCAGGCGTGAGGGTCGGGATTAGAAAAATACGTCGGGGTTTAAAAGCACGACTCATTGTGCCGCGCACGAGTGAGGGGCCTCTTTTCCTCCTCGACTGTCGTCGACCTTACGGCCGCCCCGCGGGAGAGGCACGGGACGACAAGGAGGAGACGGCGGGGGACGCTGCGACAAATTATATTTGGCCGGAGATATTGTGGGGGCCGGAGCGCAGCGGTTCGGCGACCCGCACACAAGCGAAACGCAGAGCGGGAGGCAGAAGTGAAAATGCAAAAGGCACCATCGACCACAACCTGACCCCCCCCCCCCCCCCCCCCATCTGCTCCCGTCCGCCCACCGTGCCCTGCGCCAATAAGGCTTCTTTTCGGACGGCGAATGAAATTCCGTCGGTGCCGCTCTCTTCCCGATCGCGCAAGAAGTCAAACTTACTAATGAACTTTAGATCGCTCTCCATCGTGTCTCCTTGTCCCTCGACCCGACTCCGCACGACATCACTGCCCGCCCCCCCCCCCCCCCCCCCCACCTTCTCCCCCCCCCCCCCCCTCTCCGCCCTCCCCCCTTCCGATAGACTTCAGGGTGGTGGCCGACCCGTACGTCTAGAACCTCGCGCCTCTCGCCAAACACGAAAGCAATCAACGACACTCATCTCTCGGCAATCAGCTCCTCTGGCCGCGTCCTTGACCGTGTGGGGGGGGGGGGGGGTGCCTTTTCTGGGCCGCCCCGGGAGGAGAGGTCCTCCCCGCGCTCGGACTGAAAAAGGGCCCCACGGACCGCCGCGCTCACTGTTTAAGCGATAAGCGACACTGTTTTTGAAAACTTTCGGGCCAAGGCTACGCGCTCTGCGAGGCCGGGGTAGGGTTCCCAGTCCCAAAATTCAGAATTTTTCAAAAGTCAGAATTCGATTTTTTTTTTTGGGGGGGGGGGGAATTTGTTAAAGTATCAGAAATATTACTGATTTTTTTTTTCGGAAATTTTTGGTACTAGAAGCCCTAGGCCGGGGCCGGCAACAGTCCGGGCGTTACGCAAGGGCGGGCGGGGGCGACGCCACCTGCTTATTTATGAATACAAGTTAGAAGTTCGCCGACTAGGTACAATCAGGACGGCACATACATATTTATTGCGAGATAATGGTAATAAAAATAAAATATCGTGCGGGGGGCGTGTGAAATAGAGAGCGCCCGGGCTGGCTGCGGAGAGTGGGCGGCAGGTAGGCCGCTGTGGGGGCGCGGCAACAAGCAGGGTGAGACGCCCCGCAGCTCCTGCCGCCGGCACGGCACCGGGTGACCTTCACGCGTCGACGGCGTCTTGACCGCGCTCTGCACATCTCTCCTCTGGCATCGTGAGCCCGTGGACCGTGGCCCGCAAGGGCTGACAGGACCCCCCGCAGGGCCCACAGGACCCCCCGCAGGGCCAACAGGACCCCCCGCAGGGCCCACAGGACCCCCCGCAGGGCCAACACAGGACCCCCCGCAGGGCCAACAGGACCCCCGCAGGGCCAACAGGACCCCCCGCAGGGCCAACAGGACCCCCCGCAGGGCCAACAGGACCCCCCGCAGGGCCCACACAGGACCCCCCGCAGGGCCAACAGGACCCCCCGCAGGGCCCACGGGACCCCCCGCAGGACCCCCCGGGGAGAGCAGCCAGGGGACACACGGCGGCATACGACATCGGCCCGCATTCCGTTTCCGCGTCTGCCCATCCGGCCCGGCGATGAAATGCTTCCGCGGCGGGCGTGGCTGGAGGGAGGCCTGCTATGATGGGCCGTCCACGTGCCGCGACTGCCCTGTCGCCCTCCTCGTCGCTCCTTAACGCTATTCAGCGAGTGCGAGGCAGAGGGGTGATGGCGCCACGTGATACGTGGACGGCTCCTTACACCCGGCAGGCAGCAGGGGCGCCGCGCTGTGTACGTGCTCGGCCCCGGCCGCCTCTTGACCGGGGCGGGAACGGTAATGCTCCCCTCGGGTTATACCTGCAGAGAGGGAGAGTCAACAGACGTCGACGGCGATGAAGTGCGTGCGCCAGTGCTGCTGAGCGGACAAATTAAAGAAAGAGAGAGCAGGGGGAGAGAGAAAGAGAGAGAAGGGGGAGCGCACACGCACTGCTTTTATTTTTATTAAAGCCCCCCTACCCCCCCTGCCAACCCCACCACCGCAAGTCTGCCTGGGGGGGGGGGGGACGAAGAACAAACATCCCTCCGTCGCCGTCGCTGTTTCATCAACATCGCTCCCGTTTTCATATTTATTATTATTATTATTAGACTTCTTCCTTAATTTCTTGACGGAGCGGGGCGGCGCAAAGTGGCCCCGCCCCCCTTTCCAATTCAATTACGACGGGGATTACACTCGGACGGGGCGGAGGGAGACTTTCCAATCGCTCGAATCGGAACGGGGAGGCTGTGCGGCGGGCCGTGAGGCGACTCTGGAGAAATCATCATCGGCATTTGCCTCTCTTATTTGTAAACGTATTATCCACTCCCGCGCGCCGGCGTCCGTACTCTCATGGTCACCGGCGGCAGCGGACGTTAACGCGGACAACAGTCGGCGGCGGCGGACGGTCTCCTTTCTCCTGTCTCCGTCCTTGTCTCCTCCAGACGGTCTCCTGTCTCCGTCCTTGTCTCCTCCAGCCGGTCTCCTGTCTCCGTCCTTGTCTCCTCCAGCCGGTCTCCTGTCTCCGTCCTTGTCTCCTCCAACCGGTCTCCTGTCTCCGTCCTTGTCTCCTCCAGCCGGTCTCCTGTCTCCGTCCTTGTCTCCTCCAGACGGTCTCCTGTCTCCGTCCTTGTCTGCTCCTCCACAGCAGACGCTGCGGCGCCAGCCGGCTGGCGCACCACCAAGAGGCACACAGTCCGCTTTGCATTTCACTTTGCTGTTGGGGAGGAAAGGAGGCTTGGAAGCGGTCTGGAATAGCGGGCCGGGCGCTTTGCTGTTATTGCGTGTTTGTTGGGCGCGTGAAATAGAGAGAGAGATGAGCGGAAGAGTGAGTGGGGAGGGAGAGAGACAGAGAGAGAGAGAGAGAGAGACTGAGAGAGAGACTGAGAGAGAGACTGAGAGAGAGAGAGAGAGAGCAGGGTGAGTGGGGGTGTTTACAATGCGGAGTGATCCCGCCTCTACTACTTGCCCTCACGCTGCCGACTCCAGTCCGGCACCCACTGGAGGCGCCTGGAGCCACTGGAGCCACCGCTGGAGCAGCAGCAGCGGGCCTGCTTTGGCCTGCCCGGCTTGCCGCCCCATACCGCTCTGCGTCGTACTGTTGTTGTTGTTCCGCTCCGCGCACCGGACGGGGCGCGTACTTGTGTGTTGTGGGGTGCCCGGGGCCCGGCCCGACGCACAGCACACACACACACACACACACAGAGTGGGGGCATTACAGCCCCGAATGCGCGGCTCTTACCCCCGCTCTCACTCACTCCCTTCGGTCTATAACAACTCCCGCCCCCCTGCGGCTCCGCCACCGCGCCGTCTTCCCCCTTTGTCTCTCACAGAGCATCGCACGCCCTCCTCTGCCGCGTGCCATACGACGGTTGTTTTACAGCCTTTTTGTCAAGGGCGCCACACACACACACACACACACACACACACAAAGGCATTACGCCCTCTCGTGGAAAGGAATGTCTGAAGACAAACACGCCGTGGATTCTCACCGACTTAAATTCGCTTTGTATTCCGCTCGGTCTGAGGCAGACGCGGGCAGGCGACGCGATCGCGCGCCCCCCTAAATTAATATGGTTTGGTTCGTTCACTAGATGCCGACGTTTCACGTTCTCTCCCCCTCACCCACCTCTCTCTCTCTCTCTCTCTCTCCCTCGTTCCCCTCGAGCTGCTCCGCGGACCGGCGCTCGCCTGCACTCGGGAACGACATTAAACACGGAGCAAGGCCTTCGGTGCGGCCGCGATGGACAGGGGAGACCCTTGGGAAGGGAAAGCTGGCCGCCCTCTCCCTTCACACTCACTCTCGCTGCGCCCGCATCCTCTCTTCTCTCTCTCTCTCCATCCCGCTTTCTCTACCGCTGCCTCCCGTGCTCTCTCTCTCCCTCCTCCCTCTCCCTCTGCATCGGTCCCCACGCCCTCCGCCCCGCCGCTGCTCTGCGAGGAGAACCAATAGGGACGGAAGACAAACTTTTTCTTGTCTGTGAGGCAATATGCCATTAGGATCGGAGAACAAGACACCGCGTGGCGCCACGGCAGCCGGCGGCAGCGTGACGAGGGGGGTGGCGCCAGTGCGGCTGTCAGCGCCACCCGAAAAAAGAAATACGGAGAAATTATTAGAAAAGAAAAATGTAGACGGTGCGAGGTTCGTGTCGGGGTGACGCACCGGTCGGCGTTACGTTGGTTTGTGCACGGCGCCCCCCGGGGTCCCTGCGGGGTCCCTGCGGGGCCCTCTGCGGGCCTGATGGCGGCTGATGGAGCCGCTGCGAGCGCTCGACTGTCCCGGCGGGCCGCCCAGCCAGCCCCGCCCAGCCCCGCCCCGTCTCGATCAAGTGCTCTCGCTGTTGTTTGTGGTACGGTTCTATATAGATTCCTTCTCCCCCACTGCAGCGGGGACGCAGCGGCAAGAAGCGGCACCCGCTTGGCGTGTGTTCCTGGCAGACGTCGAGTCCCTGCCCGTCCGTACCCGTTTAGAGAACCCGTCTCTCTCTGTCTCTCTCTCTCTCTCTGCTGCCCCTCCTCCCTGCCTCCCTTCCTCTCCCCTCCTTCGTCTCGGAAGGGGCGTGTATGGGACGGGGTAGCTCTCGAATGTGTGCCGGCGGCGTCGACTGAAGCCTGACGTATACGAGGATCGGTCGCATCACAGCAGAGGTGGAGGAGGTGGTGGAGGAGGAGGACGAGGAGGAGGAGGACGAGGAGGAGGAGGAGGAGGAGGAGGAGGAGGAGGAGGAGGAGGAGGAGGAGGAGGAGGAGGAGGAGGAGGAGGAGGAGGAGGAGGAGGAGGAGGAGGAGGAGGAGGAGGAGGAGGAGGAGGAGGAGGAGGAGGAGGAGGAGGAGGAGGAGGACACGGCGCTGCCCGCTGACGAGAAAGCTTTCTGGTGTAAGGGAGCGCGGACGGCGCGTGTCGTGCGGGCTGAATCCTCAGCGCAGCGGAGTTGATTTGGACCTAACAGAGCCTTCTCTCTCACACACACAGAAACACACAACCACATACTCTCTTCACCTCTCTCACTCTCCCTCTCCCGCCCTCTCTCTTCCTCCTTCCGTCCTCCCCGTCCGTCTTTGGCCACTTAAATGGCCGCCTGGCAGCTCGGCGCAGCATTTTTCGTCGTCGCTGCGCCTCCTTGCTGTCTCCGCTGGAGCCCCTCACCCCTCCCCTCCCCGCCTCCCGGAGACTCCCAGCGTCCCCCCCCCCCCCCCCCCGCCTCTCATTGGTATTCGGCGCAGCCAGCCGCACATGCAGTCGGCGCAGCCCCCCGCTGCACCGACTCCAGTCTCTTTCTGCTACCCCCCTCCCCTCCTCCTCCTCCTCACAGCCCCCAGTGGTGCACTCGGTGCGGCAGCAGCGCTCTGCCATGGCGGCACTAAACAGGCCGCCCCAATGAAACAGCAGCGGCGGCGCGGCGCGTCGCGGCGCGTCGTCTGCAGCGGCAGCGTCCCGGCTCACTTCTTCTGCCGCGCGGGTCCGAACACACGCGGCCCTGCCGCCGCATAAGCGGGGCACAGACACAGTGAAGTCCGCGCGTCGCGGCGGCAGCGGGGCATTTTTATGCTCCGACGTCGCCGTCGTACCAGTGGCCACACCGACTCTGGCTGCTGCTGCGGCGGCGGCGTATCGCGTACGCCCGGTTAACCCTCCCCGCCCGCCCCTGCACCCCCCGCGGAGCCTCTTGAGGCAACTCGCGCCGATGTGATATTACCATCATAAATCATAGTTGCTCCGAACAGCGCGGGGGCGCCGTGTGAGGCGCGGTGCCGGGCCGGCGGCGGCGGCCGGCGGCGGCCCCCGCGGCTGCGCGCCCGCCGAGTTGGGAAGAATCGGGGCCGCAGAGCAGAAAGAATGTTTTTTGGGGGCTCTCTGCCATCAGTTGCAGTGGCGAGGAGAGCTGCCGAGTGGGAGTCGCGTCCCGGTTGTGTGGTGCGGGCGCTGCGGCCCTGCCACGCCGGTACTGTACTAAGACCGTTTACGAGCATTCGGTGGGGGCGAGTGGTGGCCTTAAGTCCTATAACGTTCTCAGATCTGTCCGCACACCGCGTCCCCCCGCTGACGTTCGTGTCGCGGTGGTGGTGGCGGCGGCGGCTAAATGGTGCGCGAGCGCGCCGTTGCCGTGCCCCCGGCGTCCTCTGCGTCCGCCTCGCTGGCTCCACCCTCGTCAAGTGCTCGGTGGTGGGCACCGGGGCCCGGGGCCACGGCGGGGGCGCCTACCTCCCCGACCAGGCCCTGCCCTGCCGTGCCCGAGACGGATGATGGTGTCCCACGGCCCTTATCGACTGGCCTGGCGCGGGCGGGGGCCGTGCTACCTGCGCCTGCAGCAGCACCTGACGGCCGCTGCGGCAGCTGCGGCAGGTGCGGCAGGTGCGGCAGCTGTCGGGCCGGCGGGCGCGCACTGGTCCGCACACCGCCCTCTCTGCAAGTCAAGTTGGGGGTGGTTCTGTTCCGCCCTGCCCGCCTGCACCCCCGCGGGCCGGCTGCCACCCGGCGCCGCCCGCCCGGGCTCGCCTCTCTAGTCCGCATGTGTTCACTCTTTCCAGCGTTACCCGCGCACCTCTCCTTACCCTCCCCGGCATACTCGTCATGTTGGCGTCCCTCGGCACGGCATCGGCGGCGGCTCGTAAACACCGTCACCGCCAGGGAGCCGTATAACCTTCTCCAACCACATCGTGGCACCAGCGGCGTGTCGTATCACCATCAAACTGCACACAAAATTTAAAAAATAAAATAAAATAAAAATGAGATTGGAGCGCCTGCTGCAACACGGCTATCGGGTTCGAGTACCGCGGCCGTGCAGAGCCGCTTGCTCCTCGCAGCGCGGCGAAGTCTGGCAGCGCTTTGTAATCTCAGCCGTAAAGGCTGACGCGAGGTGACGCGGGGGGAGGGGGGCCCGCACCACCGCGTCGCAAATTAGCAATGGTGCTGCTTGTGACGCACCGAAAACCATGAAGCGAAAGTCCCGCGGGCCTCGCACGTGCACACACACACACACACACACACACTCACTTACAGGGTTAATGCCACCACCGCACACGGGGGCACGACGAGACTTGCTCGCGGTGACGCCCACAATAGAGAAGCGCGGTTTACTAATCAGAGAGTGGCGGGGGGGGGGGGCGTGCGTTCACCCTCCTGGTAGTAGACTGGCTGACTTGACACTTGCGTGGAGTCTTTCAGAGAAATAGGCCTTGTGCCGCTCTCTCTCTCTCTCTCTCTCTCTCTCTCTCTCTCTCTCTCTTCCTTCCCCCTTACCCTTACCCTCACCCTCCAAAAACCCTTAATTAAGGTGACGTTCTACGATCTTATATGTTTGTGATCAATAAAATATGAACCAACGAATCAATGCCTGTCTCTGTCTCTTACTCTCTCTCTCTCTCTCTCTCTCTCTCTCTCTCTCTCTCTCTCTCTCTCTCTCTCTCTCTCTCTCCCTCGAGGCAGAGCCGAGGCTATACCGCATCTTGATACCACCCTTAAGACCTCTGCCGTCAGCGGCGCAGCGCCTGTCTCCGCCCCTTCGCCCAGGTCGGCCTGCACTCTGCCTGCGCTAAAAGGGTTGCGGGTCCTTCGGCAAAGCCCGTCGCCCCACTGCTGCTGCAGCGCGGGGCCTGCGGTGCCTGCGGTGTCCTGCGGTGGCCTGCGGTGCCTGCGGTGCCAGTGCCGTCCCCTTACTTCACCTGGGCTGCGGTGGCCGGGTGCGCTCAGGATGGCCGCCGCCCGGCCGTCCCAGCGCCGCCGCCACCACCACCGCCGCCGCCGCTGCTGGTATTGTGGCGGACTGCCGTCCGACTCTGACTCTAAGTTGTTGGCCGCTTACCCCCGTTACGAGGCCCGCTGCCGCCGCCGCCGCAGCCGCCGCAGCCGCTGATATCAACACGTTCGCCGTTTGCCGCTCCGGTCGGGCGGCAGCCGTGCATCTCGGCCCGTATCTCTGGTCGGACACGCGCGCCCCGTGCGTTCAGATTTGCGGCGAGCAGGGGGGGGGGGGGTTGCTCTCCTTTCTCTGTCTCTCTCTCTCTCTCTCTCTCTCTCTCTGTCTCTCTCTCTCTCTGTCTCTCTCTGTCTCTCTCTTTGTCTCTCATACGGTATTTCCCGCTGGGGGTGAGTGGGACGGACCACAACTGCCCAGACGCAGTCCGCCGCCGCCGCCGCAGTACACATCGTAATTTGTGGCCGCGCCGTTGGAGCGACAGAGCGCGCTGCACGCTCGTTACAGGGCGGCCCACCCGTGGTTTTACACGACGCGCACACACGGAGGGGCGGCGGGGAAAGGATGCGCAGGCAAGGGCCGGTCGGACCGAGCTGGCGGGCAGGACCCGCCCGGCAGACAGGCAGGCAGGCAGCCCCCTCCGGCCGTTCCAGAGTGCGACATGACCCATCGCGCGGCTCGGCCGGCTCGGCGGGGGGCCTCTGACGCCGGCCGGAAGCCGTCCCCCTCCCCCGTGCCCCGGGGCTAACGCCTGTCCGTGATGCGTGCCACTGCCCTGCGCCGTATCTGCCCCCTCCGCCTGCTCTCCCGCTCGTACAAAACCCTCGGCGGGGAGACGCGCTCAGAGGCGTAAAGCCATCCCCCGAGGCCAAAGACATTTGAATTTTGCCGCCCTTTGCTTCCGTCTCGCCGCGACCCCCCCCCCCCTCCTTAGGGCGGAGCGGAGCGGAAAGCTGCCTCCAGTGCCCCAGTGCCTCCAGTCCCCCACCCTCCCTTCCCGGAACGGCGCAGGCCGTTTGGACTCCCGGATTAATTGTGGCTCGGGGCTCACCTGCTTTGCTTGCGAAGCGCGCCTTCGCTAGCTTTGAACTACTGTTCCCGATTCCCGAAACAACCGGTCTCCTTTTCAGACTGAGAATTTGATAAAAGACTTTACAAAATGACTTCTTCTGCAAAAATTTTTAAAAATTAACCAAAATATTTTTGAACGTCCTAACTTAATTCTCGGACTTAAATGACAGAATTCAGAATTTTTGAACGTATCACGATTGTAAAATTTTCTTTGAACTGCGAAATTGTGTCCATCTCCACCCCGTTTTTTGTTAAAACATTGCCTGCGCCCCGCACTAGCAGTATGTTTGTCCGCAGACGGAGCGGCGCCGGCCCGCTGCCCCGCCATGTGGGACTCGGTGGCGTGCTGGCCCAGCACCGAGGCGGGGGAGGCGGCGTGGCTGCCCTGCCCGGACTACATGCGCTACTTCAACCAGACGGTGAGTCTTTCAAGCCATTTACAGATGACGGACGGCAATCTCTTAGGCCCGATGGCGACGGCGACGCCGATCGCCAGTTTGGTGTGGAGTAGTTGGCTCCGCCTGCGGGACGGCCCGTCACGGCCGACCCCCCGTCAAAGTAACTACTATCCGAGGCCGCACGCGGCGTCCCCGCCACCTGTAGGCGCCCGCGGGGCCGTCCGTAAGCGACGTAAACGCCTGACAAGCTTCCGTGCCGGGGCCCGTCACAGGACTTACGGACGCCCCCTCGGGACGGCGAGTGGTCCCCCGGAGCCGATAGGCGCCGCCCCCCCCCCCCCCCCGGGGACCGCCTTTCATCTTTGGCTTTGCATATTCCCGCCATGACGCCGGCACCGTTCGCCCCCGCTAGGTTCCTTCTCTCGTGCGGCTACTCCTGCTCTGACCCAATGAACAAAAATTTAATTTTTTTTTTTTTTCAAAAAAAAAAAAAATCGCTGTCGGTGTGGTTTTTTTCTGCTACCCCACGGGCGTGCAGCAGCAACGGCGCCGCCACCTTGTCGCCTCCGCTGGTTTGCATCCCCGTGTGTGCCGCCGAGTTAGGCGCTCGCATAGTCAACAGGGCGGCGGCGGGCGGCACATCAAAGCGCGGGGTATCTCCGCAAACTCGCACCCGCGCCTCCATCCCCCCCAGTGCAACTCCTTCTGCTCTGACGAGGGCCCCGCCGGCCCCGCGGGTGTATGTGTGTATGTGTGTGTGTGTGTGCGCAGGTGGAGGTCAGCCTGCAGTGCTCCCCGGCGGGCGTCTGGGCCTCGGAGGCCAACGCGACCGCCGGACCCGCCGCCAACTACTCCGTGTGCGCGATCGACTCCACGTTCAACATGGTGCGGTACTCTCACCTGTTCCGCGTGGCGGCCGCCCCAGCCGGCTCTTCTGTTGTGACTGTTGCCTCTCCTGCTCGCAGACGATCCTGCACATGTGGGTGCCCGTCGTGAAGAAGATCTCGCAGATCGGCTACAGCATCTCCCTGCTCACCCTCATCCTCGCCTTCTTCGTGCTGCTGTCAATCAAGTGAGTCCCGCGCCTTCCACTCCCCCTTTATCCTCCCTCAAAGCTGATTGCGTCCACCGGAAGTGAGAGCGCGTCTGTCCGCCCCTCTCCAGGAAGCTGCGCTGCCCCCGCAACAACCTCCACCTGCACCTCTTCACCTCCTTCATGCTTCGCGCCGCCATGTACCTCCTCAAGGACGTGCTCTTCGTCCGCGGGGTGGGGCTGCCCTTTGACGTGAACGTGGAGGAAGACGGCGCCGTCGAGTTCATCCCCGGCCGCTCGGTGAGTCATCGAGAGCGCGAGCACGCGAGAGAGACGGAGGGAGAGAGTGAGTGAGTGAGAGAGAGAGAGAGAGAGAGAGAGAGAAAAGGGAGGGACAGAGGGAGGATAAACAGAGAGCAGTTGGCAGCAGGCATGACGCCTGGCGGGTAGGCAAGCTCGGCTCCCGCAGCGCGCTCGTGTAGTGCGGGCCGGCCTACCCTCGCATCCGCAGGCGCTCCCCGCTGCCGCCGCCGAGCGTGGCCGTTATATTGGCTCCGCATCAAAAGACCCCGGCCGCGGCAGAGGGGTTTCGCTGTGTGTGTCGCGCCGCACGCGGCTTTTCCTGCTCCTCGAACCCAATGTTCACAGCGCAACACGCGCGCGACGGGGCCGGGAAGGGAAGCAAAGGGAGAGCAGAGCAGGAGGGAAACACGGGAAGGGAGTTCAGTTATTTCGGCGCACCGCCCGTGCGAAGCGCGGAATCCGCTCGCGAAAGTCGGCCCGGAATTCTCATCAGAGGCCCCCCCTCCCACTCCTCTCCCGCATCCGGCCGGCCCGGCAGCTGCAGCTGCACCAGCTGCCCTGCAGCAGCTGCCCTGCAACAGCTGCGCAGCGCTGCGCTGTCTCCGCGTTCGGAACAATTTCACGCGCAATGTCACACGGACAAGTTGTTGCATCCAGTCGGAGCCAGCAAGAGGGATCGAGCCGAGCCGCGTCGAGTCGTTCCCTCCTTGTCTGAGCAGTGCACCACACGGCAGTGCACCGTGGCTCTCTCTCCCCCCCACCGGCGCCGCCGAACCTCACGCGCCCCGTAACGAGCACAAACTCTTGTTATAAATTCCCGCCAGACCAGGTTCACTCGGTGGACTTTTATTTTCCTTGAAAATGAGAGTGAGAGAGACAGACAGACGTCTGTGACAGAGTGAGTGCGGGAAAGAGAGTGGGAGAGGGGGGGCCACAATTATAAACTTATTTTCAAAAATCCCAGCCAGTTATAATTTAAAATCTGTGTCAACAACTTTTTGGGGGGAAATTTTATCAGAAATATAGTTTGGGAATTTCCTAAACAGTTTGTTTGTTTCTCAGTGCGGGAGGGATATAATTGTGCCGCCGTGTGGTTTCACAGAACTGGGAGTGCAAGCTCATCATCAGCCTGTGGCAGTACTCGATCATGGCCAACTACTCGTGGATCCTGATGGAGGGCCTCTACCTGCACAACCTCATCTTCCTGGCGCTCTTCAGCGACAACAGCGCCATCACTCTGTACGTCGCCCTGGGCTGGGGTGAGTCTATTTTATTCCGCGTGCCCCCGTATGCCCCTCGGCAGCCGCGGGGCCGCGCGCGCCCCTCGCAATATTTTATTAGCTCTGCGCGCCGCCGCCGCCTGCAGCGTGCATACGACGACGGCGACCTGGTCGATGGTCAGGCCGAAAGTGCAGCAAATATGCACGATCCGCTACCAAAAAAAAAAAATGAAATAAAATCGACGAAAATTATTAGTATGGGTAAATATGCGACAAAAGACTTGTAAAACTTCGACAAGGAGGTGATTCACAAAAAAACTATGAAAATTAACGAATTTTTGAATTTCCGCTTTTCTCAGTGAACGTATTCAATGCGGACAATTTCGTCCGCACCGTAATAAACACGCGCACACTTGACGTACCGTATTATACACGAAACGGATCACTCTGAAAAAAAGAAAAGGGGGTATGGTTGAAACACATGAGACGGGCCTCTGTAAGAGTTTGCGTGGCCGCAGGCCTGCCCGCCAGCGTGGTGCTGCCGTGGGTGATCGGGCGCCGGTACTTCGACAACAAGTACTGCTGGACCGTCAACGATCACGACGCCGTCTACTACGTCGTCCGCATCCCCACCATCATCACCGTGCTCGTGAGGACGCGCGATTGTCGAACACGATTATTTTTCACTTGGCCGGTCCGTGAGCGGCAGCTGTTTTAATCCTCTCTTTTTTTTCCGTCTGTCGTCCGCAGCTGAGTTTCGGCCTGTTCGTCAACATCGCCAGGGTCCTGCTGGTGAAGATGCAGGCGTCCGTGCAGGTGCAGCGCAGGAGCATGCGGTACAAGTAAGTCCGCGGCACCGGCTTATCCAGGACTAAGCGAGCGCTAACTGCGGGAGATGGTCGTCTCCGTGCATTCATGCCGACCTACAGCGTCGCGCCGCCGCCTCGCAGCTCCGACCGACCGGCACACGGATATAAAAAGACGGAGCGCGCTGCGCAGCCCGTATCCATCGAGGTGTAAATGTTTCGACGAGGGATCTGTATGTGTGTGAGAGAGAGAGAGAGTGCGAGCAGATGGATGGAAGAGAGAGAGAGAGAGAGACTCGGTTCACCTGGCTGGCTCAGGCGATCGGGTTCGCCCTCCCTTTGCCAACCGACCCCTAACCTACACAGCGCCTGCCGCCTGCTGCCGCCGGCCTGCACAACGCGGATCCGCGCCCTCTGTGATGTACTCGAATGTGACCGGGCAGACCGAGGGGCAGACAGCTGCTGCTGCTGCCGCCCCTGCCGCCGCTGCCTTTTGGACGTCCCCACTCGGCAAACACACCCCTTCACCCCGCCCCCCTCCTGCCACCCCCTACCGCTTGGCCGCGGGGGCAGCGTCGCACGCGTCCGTACCCCGAATTCCCCCCCCCCCCCCGTCAGCACAGCAGAAGGGCACACACGCGCCGCGCGCTGTCAATAGAACTTAATCAGCAAACAAACAGGGACGATCGCTTCCTCGCGTTTAGATGCTCAGTCTCAAAAAAAAAGGGTGGGGAGGGGAGGCGTTAAAATCGCCTGAAAACACGTCGATGTAAGTGAACTTTTAACGAGGAACGAAAAAAAATGACAGGAAAAAGGAGACGCAATGCGGCATTGTCACTTCTGCCCTCCTCCTCCTCCTCCTCCTCCTGACACCCGTGGGACAGTAAAAATGGAGACGGGAACGAAAAAGTCGTTATTATTACAAGTCTGTTTTTTTTATTTTAAGAACGGCAGGTACAGCTTAAGCGTTTTTCAAATATGGTAGCTCCTCTTCGCATAGTTATTACAGCGCCGCGGCCCGGCGGAGGGCGCTGCTCGCCCCCTCCCGCCGACATTTTTCATGCGCCGCAAAAGTGAATTAATTCTTCTCCCTTCATCCCCGTCACCTTTCCCCCCGCCGACCCTCTCCCGACATTCCAGCCGGTGTCGCTCTCTCTCTCTCTCTCTCTCTCTCTCTCTCTCTCTCTCTCTCTCTCTCTCTCTCTCTCTCTCTCTCTCTCTCTCTCTCTCTCCCACACGGCCGTTCGTCGTCGCCTCAATGCGAGACGCAATAAGTTTACGGTCCGGACGGGAAATAAGAAGTGAGGTACCTCTCCTCTGACGCTGCCGCCTGGGCTTATTGATTCCCCTCGGCGCAGGCGCTGGGCACGCTCCACCATGGTGCTGGTGCCGCTGTTCGGCACCCACTACGCCCTCTTCCTGCTCTTCTCCGTGGGCATCGACAGGAACGAGCTGCTCGAGGTGGTGTGGCTCGTGCTGGACCAGACCTTCGCATCGATACAGGTATTATTTTTTTTTTTGAAAAAAAAATAGTGAAACACGCAAGCAAACAAAAACTGGCTCACCTCGAATAAAATGTTGTTGGAAATTTCCGAACAGTTTGTTCTGCAAATTTTCCACCCTGGCTTAGGGTTTTTACAGCATATTAAAATCAGAACATTGCAAAACGGTTATCTCAAAATTTCAGGTTTGGAAATTTTTGGGGGTTTGGGGAAAGCCAGGTGAAATCACAAACAATTCGTGCTACAAATTTTTGGTTGGACTTGTTGGAATCTTCCGAAGGAATTTAATACAGTGCTACTGCATTATTGAAGATTAAGGGCCGGAGTTCGGCACACAGCTTGGGTGGGAGCTTGTCTCCCCGCGGCGAGAACAACAACCGCGGGGAGGAGGAAATAACGAGAGAGCGCTCACTCTCTCTCCCCCTTCGAGCCGCGTGAATAAATGAGAGTGTCTCCCGTAGCGCCGCCCCCGCCGCCCCCCAGCCTCGCTGAGCGGGCCGTCGTGTCGCTGTTGCGGCCTCCCCGGTTAAGGTTGTGGCAATCCGGTGGGGTGGCCGGCCGACCGACTGCGCCGCACGGCACCCCTGACCCCGTGCCGTGACTCTGATGGGAGCCCACTCACTGCCCGCTGTCTCCATTTAAATCGGGGATTTTTTTTTAAAGTCTTAACAGATTATTTTCAACGGAGATCTTGTAGTGTTTATTAGATATTCGGCTCTCTTTTTTTTTTCAACATTCATTCAACATTTCGTGTCGCCCACTTCAGTCGATTTTTCCCGCGCTCTTCCAGGGCTGCCTGGTGGCGCTGCTGTACTGCCTGCTCACGAGGGAGGTGCGCGTCGAGCTGCGGCGCCGCTGGCAGTCGACGCGGGCCGTGTGGGGCGGCCGCCGCTCCTCCCGCCGCCCGGGCTCCCTGCTGCAGTCCGGCCCCACGGCGCCCACCGTCTGCAGGCCCGTGCCCCCGTTCCACCACAACAACGACCTACCCCACCAGGTGCGCCAGCGACCAGAGCAAGCGACAGACGATTTTTTTTTATTTTTTATTTTTGAATGACCCCCTCCAAAAAAAAATTACGCTTCCAGATCTCAGGCCACATGGAGCTGGACCCGCTCCCGGACGACGTCATCGACACCGGCCTGCTGGACGACAGCAAGAACAAGGACGTGGAGGTGCAGAGCATGGCCGGGCTGACGGGGCTCACGGTGGCGGCCCGGACCAAAGGCAGCGAGGCGCAGAGCTGGGTGTAGATACCCCCCGCGGCGGCGCGCCGCGACGCCTCGCCTCTCACCGGCGCGGGGTAGCGCCACGCGGGCGGGCGGGCGGTGAGCGGCCCCGGCCGCGCGGGGTAGAGCCGCGGGGCGCGATCCAGGAAACAGATCTCACAGTTTGACTGAAATGTTCGAGGCGCAGAGACATTGCGTTCCTACTCATTTTTTTAAAAAATGTAATTATTTAATATTTATTTGAGTTTGATTCTCGTCGTGTGTATCTAATTTTGTGTGGTTTGAATGTGGAAGTGAAAATGTAAGGGAGCGTGTGTGTATGAATATATGTGTGTGAAAGGAATTTTTTTCATGAAAACTGTAAAGGTTAGCCTATAGACACTCAGGGACCTAGTGTGAAGTACTGCAGAGATGTGCGCGGAGCGTTTTCGCTGTGTACAAAACACTCGGTGCAACTTCCGAACGTCATAAGCATATTGCCAGAATGGAGCTATGAAATTCAGCAGCCCTTAACACTACAGATCATATTTTTGTCGAATGCAAGGCGTCCGGAGAGGGGCGCTTCGTCCTCATAGTAAAATGTACAGAGACGTCGTATACATATTTTTGTATTAATCTTAAGGCCTGAGAAAGTATCATTCCCACCCACTTTTCTTTTAATCGTCATCCAAGGAAGAAGAAAGAAAGAAAAAATAGAATTCTACTGTTGTAATTTGTGTTGCTCAATAAATCTATGTTTTCCTCTAGTTGGGTTGCACGTGTGTGTGTGTGTGTGTGTGTGTGTGTGTACGTGTGACGCATGCGTCCTGGCCACAGGGCCGCCAACCGCAACGAGACTAAACATGGAGGAGGAGCCGCAGCGTGAGAACGACACGCGTGGAGGTGCATATGGCTGGCGGTGGTCCTGCACAGCCGCCGGGTGCGACAGAGAGGGGGAGACGGGGCGCCGCATGACTGTGGGAGTGCAAGAGAGATCCCCAAACCGGCCAGGCATCTCCCTCGCACTGCCGTGAGTAGTCACATGGGGGTCTCTCTCGCACTTCAGGCCGCCACCGGTCCCCCTTGCAGCCCGGAGATGTTGTACGCCTGTGGGTACACGCACACGGGGGCATCTCGAAGCTGGACAGAGACGAGAAAATATAAAAGGCGTGCGAGCCGCGAGGCACAAGAGATACAACAACAACAGGAGATGGCAGCCAGATTGAGGCGGGGTGCATGGCATGCAGCGACGGCGGCGGCGGTCGGGCCGGCGGCGCGGCGCGGCGCGGCGCTTCATACGCACACGCAAAGGTTTTCTGCATCTAATTGCGGGCCGAATTAAAGGCCCTCCGATGAGATAAAATAATGATGATGTCGAAAATTGGCTGCGGCCCGGTCGGAGCTGCTGCGCGCGGGGCCTCCGCGGCGGCGGCGGGCGTCCCGCCGGCGGCCTCGGGGGGCTGCCCGCGGCGCGAACGGGAACAGGAACACACACACACACACACACACACGCTCTCACTCACACACGCTCATGTGCGAGCGCACTGCCTCCGCTTTCCGAACAAAGCTGGAAATAATGAACGTATCGCCGTCTGCCATCTTGAGCCGAAAAATGCGTCGGCGCCGTGCCGTGCCACGGGCAGCTGCAGCGGCGGCGGCCCGCATAACGATAATAGCGACCGCCCCGCGGATCAGCTGCGGGCAGCGAGCGCTGCTCGCGCCGGAGGTTAATGTTCACTCAATGAAATGAAATGCGTTTCGCGCGCGGCACGGCGCGGTGCGGTGCGGGGCCGGGGCCGGGGGGTGGCGCTGCGCCGCGCTCCCCGCTGCCGGTACTCGGTGCCGCTTTTAAAGCCCTCATCAACGAGGCGACACGTGGCCATTCATTAGGTATGCCGCCGCCGCCGCCGCCGCCCGCGTTTCTGATGAGACGGTCGCGTTGCATCTCAACGGCTGATTATCACTCGCGATAAGAAGTGGTGTGCGGTCGACGGCCAAAATTTTCATGCGCTTGTTTATGTCCCTTTGTGTTTTTCTTTTTCTTTTTTTCCTTCCCCGGCGGCGCGCACGTCACCGGCGCAGCACTAGCGGAGCTTTATCGTTTCGCGCTCCTGATTTCATAGCTCAAGTCGGCTCCGGTCGCCCAGGTGCAGCGCCATAGAGAGAAAGTCCCGACGGGAAGCGGGCGCTCGTTTTTTTCTCCTTCTTTCCTTTTTTTTCTTTCTTGCCAGTATGAGCCGCGCCGTCGTGGGATTGATTTCCATGGCCAGGTCCGGACCGCGGCCGTGCGGCACAACAACAGGCGGCCGTGACGGCGGCCGAGCGTTCTGAACGGGTTGGTGGCGTCTTGCCGTCTGCCGGCAGGAGGCGGCCCCGCGACGCTCCCCCGCTCGGCACGCGCGCCGTGCGGGCCGGCCTACCTGGCAGCGGCAGCGTGCGCAGATACCCCCCGCCCCCCTGCCGCGCGGGGTACCGCCACAGCGTCGCAGTAGGCCAAGTAGACCGAGACAACGCGGGGGCGTTCCCCGTCAACGCCGTCAGCGCCCCGGCAGCTGCGCAGCTCCGCGCTGTCACAGGGAGTGACAGGGATGGCCCGGTGCCCCGCTGCGCCCTGCAGAGTGAGTGAGACGGCCGCGACAGGCACCCCCACCCCCCTCCCTCCCTGCGGCCCCGGTCACGCGAGGCCCAGACGAGATAATGGCATTTTAGGAGGTCCGCTTGGCGCATGGCGCGGCGCGGCGGCGGCCTTTTCGGCGGCGACCAAATAATTACCTCGGTGTAATGACGTTGTCTGACAGCGAGCGCGACGCCGCCGCCGTCGGGGACAGGGCGGCGGGGCAGGACGGCGGCCCCGGCGCACACCATGTAGTGGCCGGACAGCCCGCGCAGGTAAAGGTCGGTCCCTGCACCTGCCGCATCGGTGGGAGCCAGTAAGCACCGTCCCTGACACACGGGGCGCGCACAGCCGGGGGCCGGAAACGCAGATAAAGACACTTTGGCGACGGTTGATATCCGCGAAGCGAAAGTCAATAAAGTGTCACTGAGGCGATATTACGTGAGTCGTAAAGCACCGCGGGCGGCTGTCGGCGGCGCCCGCGGACAGTTCACATGTGTGGGGCCGCGGCGGCGGGGGCGGCGGGGGCGGCGGGGACGCGCCGCCTCGTGCGCGCTGTGCGCACATAACGCAGCATAACGCAGTCGCACGGGTGAGCAGGGTGCATTCGAATGTGGGTCAGGACGGACGAGGAATGCCTTGACGCCGGCGACCCCGCGGCCGCGGCGCGGCCAGGCACGGCGGGGCACGACGGCCGCGCCTCACCGCACCCCACAGCGAGCAGCGGCAGCGGGCCGGTGCTTGGCCTGGCGTGGCGTGGCGCGGCGCGGGCAGGTGTACAGTGTGTCGGTAATTGACGCCACGAATGTCGGCCAGGTGAGGGAGGCGTGGCGCTGGCCGGCGGCGGCGGCGCTGACGTCGTTGGCGGCCGAGACGCCGCGCCACTGCCGACGTCGGCGACGTACACACGCGGCGCAACGGCACGGCCCCCGCGCAATCCCGTATTCGTTTATTTGCAACGCGCGAATTAAGGGGCTCCGATTCGGAGTCGTGGACAATGGGCTCATCGTGCTGTGCCCCGAGGAGGACGTCGCCGTGCTGCACCTTTATCGGGGTCCTCCCCCACCGCCGCCGGCCGCCCCCCTCCTCTCCTCCGCGGCCTTGACTGCGCCGGGGACTCGCGGCGGCTTTACGCAACCGCGGCCGATAGCGGTGAGGCGGCCATCGATCACCACTGCCGTAATTATTGTTTCCGCGGAACTCGCGGCGAGGCGGGAATTACTACAAAGTTGCAGCGGCGGGCCGGGCGCAGCGCGCAGCAGCCGGCCGCCGCCGGGACTAGAACCCAATGGACAACACGAATCGTCAATGTCGCGGTATTTATTTTTTAATGTGGCAGAACTGTTGTTGCAGGGGAAAAATTACTGAAAATGATTTGCCTAATTGGTTTACTAGATCGCAAAAAAATTATTAATGAAGCAAAACCAATTATGTGAAGGAGAATTAAATGAAATTTTTCCTTGCAAAGCTTTGTTTCACGGCGGTCTGAAAACTGAAACTCAAGACCCAAGACCGTTTCCGTAAAATCGCAAAATTACAGAGCGAACTTGTGCGGCCGCGGTCCTTTTTGTCGGCACATTAATTCACGACGCCGAGATGCACTCCCGGCAGCACACACGTGCCTCCACGGAGGGAAGGCTCGTGTGTGAAGGGGTCGTGCGGCAGCCACGCCTGGGTGTGCGGGCCGTGCGGGGCTGAGCGCCGGTAAGCAGCTTAGGGCGCGAGGCCAGGCCCGCTCCGGTGCCGCCGCACCGCACCGCACCGCGCCGCACCGGCCGGGACGGGCGCACCAGAGCGAGACCTGCTGCCACTACTATTGTGTTGCCGTTCGTTAGCGAAGTAATGTAGAAACTTAAGTCGCTCATTAGCGAGGAGACTCCATCCACACTTGCAGCGGCCCCGGCGGCCCGGTCCGGCCTCCGCCACGGGCCGGGATACGCCAACGCCGCCGCCACCGAGGAGTGCGCCACCCTGGAGGTCCGCCCGCCGAAACTCTGCGAGCTGGTGCTGCGCGTGACTGCAGCTCGGCGTCGTGCTCTTGCCTCTCTCTCTTTCTCTCTCTCTCTCTCCCTCTCTCTCTCTCTCTCTCCCTCTCTCTCTCTCTCTCTCTCTCTTTCTGCCTCCCTCTCTCCACCCCTCTCTCTCTCTCTTTCTGCCTCCCTCTCTCCACCCCTCTCTCTCTCTCTTTCTGCCTCCCTCTCTCCACCCCTCTCTCTCTCTCTCTCTCTCTGCCTCCCTCTCTCCACCTCTCTCTCTCTCTCTCGCTCTCTCTTTCTCGCTCTCTCTCTCTCGCTCTCTCTCTCTCTCTCTATCGTTCCCCAGTCACGATGTCGCCGGGCGTAATCCTTGCGACCGAAGGGCTGAACACAAGTCGAGGGAGAGAGGCGTGTCAGGACAGTGAAGAGAGACAAGGACAGAGGAGGTGCGCTACAGTCTCTCTCTCTCTCTATCTCCCTCGCACTCGCTCGCTCTGATGTGGTCAACCTTCCCCCTTTTGCCCTCTTTGCAACCCCTCGGAAAATCGCGGTCCCGTCACGCCGCGGCGCGGGTATAAGGGTGAAGGCGGGGGCCGATGCAGAGGGAGGGGGGGTTGTTAGCTGGCTAGGATCAGGTGACAGCGCGGGGCGGGGCCAGGCGCGGGGCAGGAAAGCAAGGGAAGGGCTGTGAGGGCCAAAGGCCAAAGGGTCGAAGGGCCGCGGAGCGAGGTTTGTCAGAGCCGCCAGTGCCCTAGCTGTCTGCTGCTTCCGAACAACAGGACCTTCGCAGGCCTCTCTCTCTCTCTCTCCCACCGTGTTTGGAATCGCTCTGCCGCACCCCCCGCGGCCCGCGGGCCCCACCGCAGGCCGCACCGCGACTGCCTTCACAACAACCGGACGTCACACCTTGGCACCGGCCCGCCAAATACTGCTCAACTCCCTCCGCACCACGCGCGCCCGTCAACAACGTGTGTGTCCACGTCGTGTCGGTGTACACTCGTCCGATAAAAGGGACTTTTTTATTATCTTTCTTTCGTAAAGGAGGGAACAAAGGAAAGCGAGAGAGAGAAAGAGATAGAGAGAGAGAGAGAGAGAGAGAGAGAGAGAACACGCTGTTAGGTCGGCCCAAGGGGTCGCTCGCACTCCAAATATCCTCTGTACAAATTCACACATTCATTTAATTTATCAGCCAATCATGAGGAATATTTAATGTGCTCGTATTCACAACAAAAATATAAAAAAATCCCCCCTCGCGTTCGGAATACATTTGGAAATGAATGTACAAGACGCATATGAGAGAACATTTGAAGTGAGTGCGACCCGTCGGGTTCGGGGAGACGCGGCCGCGCGCGCCCTGAAGCGGTGTCAGTCAGACTCCTCCCCGTTTCTCGCACATTTAATTCTCACCTGGCGGCCGGCACACACACACACACACGCCGCACGGTGAGCCGCGCTGTATTTTTTTTTTTATTATTACGCGTTATACGTCTCGCCTGACACACATGCAGGTGGGACGTGACTAATTGGGTGAGAGAGAGGACAGACAGAGACAGAGACAGGCGAGGCGCGGTGCGTTGGGCCGCCGCCGCCGCCGGACGGAGCTGTGCGCCGCCGCTGTGCGCCGGAGATGACGCCGTCCTGCCGGGGTGCGTGCACACGCACGCGCACACACAGTGCACAGGCGGCGCACACGCGGCGCACGCCGCGCAGCAGTGCACCCGCGCGGGGGCCGCGCAGCGACCGCTCCAATTAATTTTTAATTAACTTTTTCAGCAGCGCGGGGTGCGGGGCGCGGGGTGGTCTGCGGCCGGCACACAGCACATCGCGCACGCGCGGCGCGGGCGCCCCGCTCCGGCCAGCGCTGCCCTGGCCGCCGCCGCTTCTCTTCCGATCACGTTGGCGTCTGCGTGAAGCCACGGCTGTGAGCGCGGCGCGGACGGACGCCGCCCGCTCACATGTCCGCCCACCACCGCGCCGGCCCTCTTGTTGTTGTCCGCCCCACACAGTTACAGCAGCAGTGGCGCCGGCAGCCCTTCGCCAAATGAAAACAACGGGGCCTCATCCGGGGGCGGATCAGGAAAAAGGGGGGGGGGCAAAAGGACAATACGCCGCCCCCTCCCCACCCCCGCGGGTCCCGTAATAGCCGCCTGAAATGTCGGCAACGAGCAGCGCTTACCGCCTGAAGTTAGGCAAAAAGTGGGACATTACCGCCCCCCCCCCCCCTGTGAGCCGCTCCTGGATCCGCCCCTGGTCTCCTCTGGTGGTGCGGCGCTGCGGTTTTGCGCCACTCACATATCCGCTTTACGACACGCCGCCGACTCGCGGGCCTCGCTCGCGGCGGGGCGATTGCGATGAGCGTTCTGTCGTATCGGAAGAGTTATGCGAGAGCCGTAATGATTCGGCGATAAAGAGAGACATGTTGTTGAACACCTATGATGGTGACGGTGACTTTTTAAAATTTATTTTTTTCGACGTTGCGTCGCATACGCTCTCTCGCTCTCTTTGTGTTTTTATGTCTCTTTAGTTATTGTTAATGTGGATGCATATTGTGCAAATTGTTGCTATGTATAAGGAGAGCGGTATCTTGCACGCTTAGCTGAAGAAGGCGTGTGAAATTCGCGTGAAATAAATAAATTTAGTTCAGTTCTCTCTCCCACTCTCTCTCCTCTCATTCTTCTCTGTCTCTCTCTCTTTCTCTCACGTGACAGCAACGACACTCGCCACACTGCGCGCGGCCTGCGGGCCTTAACCAAGTGTAATCCTGGTCGGCGGCTTCTTCTTTTATCCTGCGAGCCCCGGCCGGGGCCCTGCCGGGCCCGCCCCCTGCCAGAGGGACCTGTGGGAGAGGAGGGGGCCCCCCCGTAGAGCTCTTCTCCGCTCGTCAACAGCAGGTCCCGCCTCACTCATTATTCTATCTCATGACCCTTTCATGACGTCGAGCCATTGTCTCTTCTTTCATGCCAAGCCGCAGGGCCGGGCCACTGGGCCGTGGGCCACTGCGGGCCGTGCCCCGCGCCCCGCGTGCGGATACCCTTGGGATACCAGGGGAGGGTGGCACGGCTGGCGTGTGCAAAGCGGGGAAGCGACTTAGCGACGGTGGGGGGCATTAACGTGACCCGGATTAACTCAGACATACCGAGAGATGGGCCCGGATTCACCCACAAATCCGGAAAATCCTCGGACAAAACTCGTCTCTCGTAATTTTTTTTGAGGGCCGCTTGCGCTCCCCTGGTGCCTTTTCTATTTTCTAGAGGAAAACATTGACACATATCTACCCCCGTTTCTATTCAAATTATGCAGAGTCAGCCTGCAGGATTACCCTATTACCCTGGCTTCACAAAGATTACGTAGGATTACCAGTACACTGCGGATTATAGGAGATCGCGAGGAAATGTTTCATCCCTTCCACTTCGAGAGGAGGGGGAGGGGGGCGATGGGGCTGGCGGCCAGGTGGGACAGAGAGCGAGAGAGCAAACGAGAGAGGGATACAGAACGAGGAAATGGGAAGGGAAGGAGGGGGTTAAGTCGGGGTAAGTAGTGTGACGCTGGTTGTACACGGTACAACCAGGTACGAGTCGGTAGCACACGGCTTATCGGCCCTCCCGGCCCCCCGTGGCCCACGGTATGACCATCAGTTGGCTTCCACCCCCGCAGGAGTGCTCCGCCACCGGCCTAGGTGAGAGAGAGAGAAACGGAACCCTAACCCATTTGACTGCGGTAGAGCGAGAGAGATGTCCGCTCGGGTATCTCTCTCGCACTCGGCCTGGTCTGTTGCCGTAGTCGAATGGGGCGACCCGTCTCTCTCGCACTCATAGCCCGACCGCCGTCGCCGTTGTACACTCAGCCGCACTACCCACGAATTTCCAAAGTACGTTAGTAGTACTCTCTCGGGAGTAAATTCTCGTCATGCGGGCGCGTCGGCGCCGACACGGCCCGGGATGGGAGCCGACACTGATATGACTGCCAACCCGATGGATGAAAGACCCCTGGAGGAATAAAGGGCCCCCTCCACGCATGCGCCACGCCGCCACGCCAACACTCCGCTCTGGGCGTGTGTGGACTGTTTGAATGGGGCTGTCATGTTCTAATCAAGAGTTTGGTGGAGAGAACGGAACGAAACGTAGCGCGAAGCAGCGGCAGCAGGTCCCTCCCCTGCCCCGCTTCCACGCCGCCCCCGCCCGCCACAACTCCACGCGCGCCTCTCTCTCTCTCTCTGGCAAAGCTGAACCTCCAACCACCGCGCGCGCCCTCTGGCAAAATACGCCGGGGAGTGGAGGAGCAGCGCGTCCCGCCGGTTTTATATGCCTGCTTCCCTGCAGTTGTCGCTGGGAAAGGGACTTGCGGGGAGAAGGGGCGGGAGGAGGGGGGGGGGGAGGGGTTGAGAGCAAGCTGAGAGCGGACAGAGGCTCTTGCTCGAAATAGAGCGGACAAGGTATCAAAGCCCTCGATCGGATGTGACACCCGCTTGGGCCCCGCCCGGTCTGGCCCCGTCTGGCCGCCGCTGGGAGATGTTCTGCTGTCGGGCCCGCCGCTGGCGCGCGCCGCCGCCGCCTCTCTAGGGAATGCATCAAAGGATCCTGCGGCGCTCCCGCGCGCGGCGGTACAACTTTTAAAGCTGAGCCGAAGAGCTCCTGCAGCGGCGAGAGATCGCCCACCCGCTGAGAGAAAGGAGGTGACGGTGGGGAAGTTGCAGCAAGACGAGGCGCGAGCAGCGAGGGAGAAGTGTTTACCGTTCCACTCAAATCGCGAGACTTACAGAAAATGTTGAGGGTGTTTTTATTTGACACGCCGACCACTGCGCTAGTGAGCAGCTGACGCTTCTCCGTCACTAGAACCTTAGCCACCCACGTCACATTTTTGAAAATCCGATCCAAAAAAATAAAATCTGGCAAGGCTGGCCAAATTTAAAAATTTTACTGCAAAAATGTATTTTGAAACAACCCGTGAAAATGTTCACGGCGCATGCGGGTCTGCCCGCTTGCGTCGCGGCCTGTCGGTGCGTATGGCCGTGGATGGTTTTAGGGGAGGAGAAAGTAGTCGCTGGTACGTCGCTACGGTACTGTATTACCGGTACAGCCGCCACAGAGCCAGCCCGGCCGTCCGTCTTCCCAGCGTGTATGCAAGTGCAGTGTGTCACCTCATGGCCTGCTGCTGCCGACGAGGTGGGGGGAGGGAGGAGGGGGGTTGGCGAGCGGCCACGTCCACGAAAATAAGTGTCTGCGGCCTGATCGCAATGTGGCCGTGCCGCCGGCCCATCGTCGTGCACTGGCAGTGGCTGCTCGGAAGCGGCCTGCTGCGGCCCGCTGCGGCCCGCTCACCTCCTCTTGCTGCCAACAAACATTGTTGGTGGCCCGGCGGCCTGGGCCGCCGGTGTGCTGTACACCACTGAGTGTGCTTGAGAGGATGTCTGTAAAAGAAAAGGGGGAGGAAAAGAAGAGTTCGTTTGGAAACAAAGTAGAGCTTTTCAGCAAATATTGGAACGGAAGTAAGCTAGAATTCACCGCGGACGGAGAGAGAGAGAGAGAGTAGCAGCCCAGCAGCCTCATTTGACGCTCCCTCGTAAAACACTTCCTCCCTCGGGTGAGGAGAGACCTCATTTAACCATCTGCTTCCGTAACCAACAATTGTCTCAAGTTTACTGCTACTGCTCGCAAGATTTGTTTCATTTACAATATTGTTTTTTTTTTTTTTCAAAACTTCAGAAATGAATTCCTGCAGTGTCGTAAGTGCAACCGGGATCGGCAGCAAAGACACGGCCGCGCCAGGCCAGGGGGGTTATTGTGGTTGACGGGGTGGAGGGGAGAGGGGGAAGCCGACACTCTGCGCCTCACGGCAAACCGCAGTGCAGGTTACTATTACTGCGTTTACCGTCCATTTCGTGGCAGCATGGAGAGTCCGTGCGGCAATTCGTGTGGCCCGTGGTGCTCCGGGGCTAGTGCTGCTGCTGCCGCTCCGCGGATGCACCGGTCGGTCACCATATGGCATGGGGCTAGAAGACCGGGCAGCAGGTCTAATTAGAGGACGCGCGCGGGAGAAAGAGAGACAGGAGAAGAGCGACAGAGGGAGAGAGCCGGGAGAAGATCTCGGCGCGGCGGCGAGTTCAAAGGGTTACCCACGACAACACGCCAGAGCTGCAGCGGCTTGCACTCACACCACACGTGCGGACTGCGGCCCGTGTAACGTCTAATGGCTTGTGGTGCACGTCCCTATGACGGACTGCCGGGGGCTGCCGGGGGCTGCCGGGAGCGAAGAGTTGACCGAGGCCGGATTACACGCCGATACGCTGCGGTCTGCGTGGCCGCACATCATTGGTGCAACCCTCATTGTCCACGGCACCGGCAGGCCGACGGCAGGCCGACGGAAGGCCGACGGCAGGCTGACGGCAGGCCG
Organism: Megalurothrips usitatus; assembly: GCA_026979955.1. NCBI lineage: Eukaryota > Metazoa > Arthropoda > Insecta > Thysanoptera > Thripidae > Megalurothrips > Megalurothrips usitatus. Next base: position 4,897,713 of record CM049602.1, read on the forward strand.
ACGGAAGGCCGACGGCAGGATGACCTCAGGCCGACGGAAGGCCGACGGCAGGCTGACGGCAGGCCGACGGAAGGCCGACGGCAGGATGACCTCAGGCCGACGGAAGGCCGACGGCAGGCTGACGGCAGGCCGACGGAAGGCCGACGGCAGGATGACCTCAGGCCGACGGAAGGCCGACGGCAGGCTGACGGCAGGCCGACGGAAGGCCGACGGCAGGATGACCTCAGGCCGACGGAAGGCCGACGGCAGGCTGACGGCAGGCCGACGGCAGACCGGGGAGGACTCTCACCGTGTGCGGCTCGGCTTACACGGCATTCTAGAACCTCCCCCCGGCACGAAAAAAAAGGAAGGGCAAGTGGTCGATGCGTCGTATGCATAACAGACACAACTTTTTCTTCGGGCGCTGTTTAACTTTACGGTATTTCTTCCTGGGCGATGCCGCGCATGGGGGCTCCCATAATCAGTGACACAAGTCGAGGAACTTTACCCGGCGTTTCTTGTACGACGCATCCCGGTAATTACTCTCATTACTCGCATTACGTCGTTCTGTAATGCATGCATTACGCGCAGGCCGGGTTACGCAGTGCGGCAGCGCGGCGCGCGGTGACACACTTCGGAGGTCATGCTGCATTTGCTGTTGATTCAGCTGCGGGGCGTCCAAGTGTTTTCGGCTACCGCCTTTTACGACGTGTCCTTCAGGGGGCCCACCGGGGTGGGAAATCCTCGAACATGACAACACCACGTCATGGCATATGTCCCCCCCCCCCCCCCAGCAAGTCTGTAGAAGCTCCTATATTCCTCCTCGCATTTTGTCTGCGCTGTTCATTCATTTCTCGCTCCCCAAGTGATCCGGTCGATGCTAGGGGCGCTAATAGCCAGAGAGAGAAAGAGAGAGACGGAGAAGAGCGAGAGGGAGAAAGAAAGAGAGAGAGAGAGATGGGGGGGGGGGGGGGGGAGAAGACGGCGGCGGTAGTCGACTCCCTCGAAAATGCGTCGCCGTTTCCACAAGGGCCATTTTCATTATTTTCGCGGTTCCTTTTGGCAAGCGGGAAACGGGCCACATAACAGAGGGGTGTGTGCGAAGGGGTGAGAGATATGTGTCAGGAGGTGGGGTGGAGAGCAGCAGAAAGAGAGAGAGAGTAGGTGTTTTATTTTCCTGCGCGACGCACGGCGCAAGCTTTGCGCTCTTTGCAGCGGCGCACCCACCCGCGCCGTGCCCGTGATGTGTGCGGAACACACAAACCAGAAACGTATGAGAATTTTAGTATCCCCCTTCCCCCCACCGCTTCCTTGGCGAGAGCGATGTGGGGAGAGACGCAGTTTGTGTGTGTGGGGCCGCAACATTCTCATACTTTGAGCACCGCTCGGGTTCATTTCAGCTCCCAGCGTTGTGCGTTGTGTTTGTGCACGCTAAAGGACAAAGGACAATTTATCGAAAGCTGGATCTGAGCGCAGCCAAGTCTAGGGTCAATTTTGCATGTGAAAAGTAAAAAATGTTCTTCAAGGAGATGCAGGATCGTCCTCAAATTCGGCTGTGCCGAAATCCGGCTCCAGGCCAAAGTCAAAGCTCATTCAAACTGTCATTTGGAGTGGAGAAAAAGTCCTCTCAAAGCAACTGGTACCCAGCCACGGAACTTTTGGTTCTTCCTCTGCCCAAAGTTGACACTTGACTGATAACCTACTGGGATATTAGTCCCGAAGACTAACACTTGGCAGGGTGGGAGCGCTGGGCCGGCGGCGGTCCGTCCGGCCGCGCTCCTCGCGGTGGTGTGATTCGGGGCAAGTTCAAGGGCACGCACGGCACACACGACGCCGCGCTGCCTTTTATTGTCGCGCCTGTTTACATGTGTGCCCGAGACGGCGAGAAGGGCAGGCAATGACAGCGGCTCCGCTGGCTGCGCTGGTATGCTGGGCCCTGCCCGCCGGGGTACACGACCCCTGATCTGTCACCGTGACCTGCGAGGGCGCATGGGGCACCGCAGGGCACCAGAGGGCACCGTGACCCCCCCCCCCCCCCCTTCCATCCCCACGTCGGTACTGTCCCGGCCAATACAGAGTCCTCCCCCCTCCCTTCCGACATCCCCCCGACTTCCACCTTTTGCTTGCGCAAGCAGAAGGCAGCAAGACTCGCTGGTCGCTGCTGCTTCGGCCAAAAGTGTAGGAGTGGTGTTCTCTCCCCCACGCTCCTCCCCCACCCCGGACCGCGTATATAATAAAAAGTGGACCGTGGATTTGCAAGGCGGTTACAACATTTTTTTCCGGGCGTCGCAAATTTGATTTTTATTTGTCGTTGGCGGAAACGGTAGTGAATAAAGATCCCCGTTTGGCAATCATGAACGGTAAACAACATGAAAAGACTACAAAGTTGCACAAAGCCCCCGCCTCGCCTCCCTAAAATTATACTCGATTATCTCGATAGGGTATCGGTCCGGACGAAGGAGACGTGGAGAAGAAAAGCATCCCCTCTGATTGGTCTGAGTCGCGGTACCCCCGACTCCTGTGCTCGTCCGATCCGAAACTGCTTTTATTCTTCGCGTGTCGTCTTCTTCAGAGCCAACGCCGATACACTGTATACCGTGCTCATTGAGGTCCTGGACGCAGGTCGGCACAAGCGGCAGCAGGAACATCCCCGCCCACAGGCCGGGCCGTGGGCCGTGCTGCAGCGGCAGAAGCCCACACGGCCACTTCGCTACCGCCGCCGCCAGCCTCGGTCAGGCATGCAAAACCTTGGGCTGCTCGCTCGGTGTGCGTGTGGGATCGCGTGTGACCAGACACGGCTCGGCAATAAAAACACAGGAGACGCACGGGACACATGGCACATGACCGCGGCCCGCCCTCTCCTGAGTCATAAACCCCCCCTCCCCTTTGCATTTGTAATCACACAAGATCTTTGGATTTGTTTGGGCCACATTATTTTTGCACACATATCGTGACGATCTGTGTCTGTCTGAAGTATTGTGATCCTCGTACTACAAAATCGTAAATAGTGATAGTCACGGACAAATTGTACAATTGCACAATTTTCAAAGAAAATCTCGTATTGCAGACTCGCGGACACACAGCGCGACTCTCCTCCCGCCTTGTCCCCGCGCCCAAGGCTTGTCCCTCCACAACAGAGCGGCCCATTCAACGAGTTGTCAAAGTGACTGTGCGAAATTGAGAGCGCGCGCGCGCGTGGATTTTTCCACCCTTACCCGCCGCCGTCGTCAGCTAGGGCGTTACACAGAGAGAGAGAGAGAGAGAGAGAGAGAGAGAGAGAGAGAGAGAGAGAGAGAGAGAGAAACGTGTTGTAACTGCGAAACAGCTCATGCCAAATGCTCGGCGTTCTTTTATATCGACAGCGACGCAAATGCACACATGACAAGCTTCTGACAGGCGGCGGCGGCAGCGGCGGCGGCCGGCGGTGAGCAGCTCTGCAGCATGTCGCCGTCGATCGCATCGATCGTGACGTTCCTTCTTCCCCTTCCGCGGGGGCCTCCGGGGCCTCCCGCCACGCCGTCAGCGCAGAGTCACCGCGTCGCCCGCAGACCGCACCTTTGAGAGCGCAGCCCAGACTCTCCCGCCGGTGTGGTGGTGGTGGTGGTGGGTGCTCCTTTCTGGTGGCCACCCAAACAAGCCCGGCCAGCCGGCCGGCAGGCGCAGCGGCCGGGTAAAATAATGGTGTGGTGCGGCCAAAGTGTGCTGCTCGCTGTACGAACTGTTGTTGTGTTGCCACGCTGTAATAATGCACTCTGCGCACTGTACTCGGCCGGCCTTTCTATTCGCCTCTCTCTCTCTCTCTCTCCCCTCTCCTCTCTCTTCTTGTCTATAATTTGTACGGCAACCTGGTATACGGTGCAGTAGTATGTTCTTCTCTTCATACTACTTTGAGGGCACGGTGCTATGCGGAAGATGTGTGTTTCGAGTGCGTACCACGAAGTCCTCCTCTCTGCCTTCCTCATCTTTTAACTACTATTTTTACAAAAAACAAGTCAACGTGACCTTATTTTCTCTTTTTCTTTTTAAATCCTGGCGCCTAGCCGAGTCTTCTCGCATCTGAGGCCTCAGATCTTGAACGGGTAGTGACGCCGCCAAGATTTTTGGGAAAACGGCCTCTCCGGCGCCCGCATGCTGGTCTCTGCGATCTCCTTGCGGACCGGACGGGCCTCTCCGTGCCTCGCATTCCCCAGGCGACAGCGGCGCAGCGGCGGCACAGCGCCGCCGGACCTCATCATCGCAACATTCCGGCCGGTAACCCACTTAATCCTCGGGGAGGGCCCTCGTGCCGCTGACCGGAGGCGGCAGGCGGCGGTAGGCAACCCGCCGACACGAGTGCGTTGTACTGCCTACCCCCGAGGCGGCGGGAGAGGAGAGAGGCTGCCCTGGGCTGCGCGTCGATCGATGTGCCGAGGACGCGCGAGGGCTGCTGCTGCTGGATACGAAAGGTACAGCAGCAGGGCAGAGGAGGCGGGAGGGGGCAGCAATGCCTGGAATGCAGGCCGGGATGCTCCGGCCGCACACACCGCTTACGTCCCCCCCCCCCCCTTCCCGCAGACCACTCTTCCAGGCCGCGGCGGCGGCCGTACTCCGCACCGCAGCGAGCCCGCCGCCACCGCCGCCGTCGGGTTTGGCCCGCGTGCCGCTCCGCCAAGTAAACAAGAGCCGATCAAAACAAACCACTCGGCCAAGTTGGCGCGGCTCCGGCTGGCGGAGGCGAGTCGGCGGTGCCGCGGGCTGCGCGCCCGTATGGCGGCAGCGTGTTCCGTAGGGCGCCCCGGAGCTGGCCGGAACGGAAGTTCGGAAGAAGTAAAGAGTTGCGGGCACGCGAAAGTGATGGTATGAAAAAATAACAACCCGCGTGAGATTTCTCATATAGGAACCCGACGACAAGAGTTCCGTGTGCGACGTTTCAAGGCTGGGCCGTCCTCCATGAGTCGCTCAAGTCCATACCGTCGTCCGCGCAATAAAGGTGCAGAGCTCTCGTCGCTTCGAGACGTTAGTGAAAGGCGACAGAGTGGCACCGGAGAGAAATCGTCGTGTTGAGCATGAATGAGACGTCGCCGGCGACAACTCTACGGCGGAGGCGGCCGCCAGTCAGCCCGTTAGGTCCACACACGTACCGGCGCCGGGGCGTTCCCAGCGTCAGAGGGGTCCTGGAATGTCGCGGACCGTCTGGCGGCCTTGGGTAAGCAGGCGAGTCGGGCCGCGCGGGCAGCCGCGGGCCGGGGGGGTCTGAAGGGGGCTGGCTGGATGGCTGGCTGTGGGAGCCCAGGCGAGCCCAGTGCCGCCCTGCTGCTGCTGCTGCTGCTGCTGCTGAGGGGCAGCGCAGGGGGAGGGGCCCGCACGGACCAGCCACGTTGCGGCGGGTCAGGAGGGGAGAGAGAGAGAGAGAGAGAGAGAGAGAGAGAGAGAGAGAGAGAGAGAGCGGGCCCCTACAAGTGCCTCGATCGTCTCTCTCTGTCTCTCCCCCTGTCTGCACGACTGTCTGTCTTTCCCCCTCTCTCTCTCGAAACCCTTCAAAGCGTGCGATACAAACACGGACCAGCAAACCCGTCTCTGGCCGCAAAACACGGGGGGCACGGGGCGGTGGCAGCAGCGTCGGCGGCGGTGCCGCGCGCGCAGCCAGCACAGCACGGCCAGTCGGCAGAGACCGGCAGAGGCAGGTCTCCTTTGTGCACGGCCGGATCCGGGACCCCGCCCCGCCGCGCCTGCCCTCGTCCCGCCGAAAGGGTTCTGCACAGGTCAAGGGATGAGAAGGAAGGTTGGCTGTCGCAATGCAGACTCGGGGGGGCATCGACCCCTCAGACATTGCGGCCGGACGCACGCTGGCCGACGCCGTCGCCGTCGCCCTGGTGCCGCCGCCGCTGGCGTGTCCCTGCCCCATAATGCGGAGATAATATGAAACCGGATGTAAATTTGCAGAGCGGAGCCGCGGCGCGGCGGCGGCGGAGCGCGCGGCCGGGCCGCCGCGGCACGTGTGGCGGGAGCAAGTTTTAATAAACGAGTGCAGGTCGCATACGCCCGGGATCCGGTTGCCTATGGCCCGGGCCGGGTTTGGGCGGACCCACCGCCACACCGCGCTGGGGTCGCGGCCCCTTGCCGATCCACGAACACACACACACACACTTACACACATGCTGCTGCTCCCGTCGTAATCGCTGACGTCAATCGCATTCTATCTCTCTCCCTCTCTCTGTTTTGCTGGTTGTGTTTGCATCGCCGCGGCCGCGCGGTCGCGTGGTAAGCGACGACGTGGGTGAAGGTGGCCAGCGAGGCGGGGAAAGGGGGCGCGCTATAACAATTCTGCCGAGGAAAGTTTTAATCAACTCTGAAGTCCTTGTTAACCGTTCTCGTTACGTGTGTATGGTATTTGCGATTCGGCGTTTTCCCTTATGTACACTGCCATCACAAGTGTGACTGTACACTCCTTTGGTAGCAAAAAAAAAATATCCCACATATGCGTCGGGTGCGCGGAATCATTCAGTTAGCTGTGAAAGGATAACCGCACGCTGCTATGTGATGGAGCTCCATTTGCGATGAGTATCGCAGCTAACTGTGACAAGTTGATACTGTTTATCACAGGTCCGGGTGCCACAGGCTCACCGCACTGTCGTGATACAGTACAGGACCCGAGGAGTGTCGAGGATGAGTGCTCTTGCAGGTCCCCAGAAGCACCGACTATTTCGGACCGGCGCCGTCACTCGCTCAGATAATACTTTATTCGCCTCACCCGCTCGTCGAGGTGCTCCTTTCGATTCGGGCTGGGAGTCGCACGGCCGCCGAACAAAAAGCGGCAAAAACAAACAAGTGACGGAAGTAGTGGCGTGAGGGGTACGAGGTACGTCGTCGGCCTGCTGTTGTTTGGTGGCATCCTTCACGGCACCGACACACAAACGTACCAAACCGTTCTGACCTTGCTGAAAACGAGCGATACCCAGTAATCACATCGGCGAGGACAGCGCTCGACGCAACTCTACACACGCACACGTACATGTGTGTCCGCGATTTTCACCCGCCGAGGTTCGCAACGTAACTGGAACGCTTGAAGAGGCATAAACAGGCCATAGGCGAACGCACAGAAGTTTTCATTCGGCTCTTGAGGCTCTTAAAGGCAGCAAAACTGGACGCCGTTGGAAAAGTTTTGTCTTCCAGCCGCGGCCACCATGCAGTTTGTTTTCGGGGTACTGAGCGGGGCTTCTGTGTCCACTAGCAAACAACGCGATGCCCGATTCCAGGACTTACCTGGTATCTACTCTCTATCTCTGTAGATCTTCAGTCTGTACTTTTCCTCAAGGTCAAGTACCGTTTCTGGTACAGTACGCGCGACAGTGATGAAAAAAAATAAAGGCTTTCACAAAGGGGGCTTGGTCCCACATTCACTGTACTAAACTCTTCGACCAGGCAACGGCCCTCTGAGCCCGTTTATTTGTCGATAAAACAGAAAGCGCCACATTTTCGTTGGGTAGCGATAACGCCTCGCACACCTGGCACGAGGACGCAGCGGGTAATTAACACATGAGATTCAGTGTTGTGTAGAGAGCCCACATTCCTGAGGAGTTTCTCTTCGGGAATCCTCAAGAGGCATCTACGAAAAGTTCGCACCTGATAGAAACGGTTAATAACAATGATACACAACAACGGTATTAATTAAAAAAAGATACAATTAGTTGCTAGTCTTAAGCTCCTAATTGTATATATTTTCCGACCTCTTTAACCCTGTCCCGTATTCTCACACATCTTTTAATGTCTGCCTGGAGTCGTTTAGAGTTAAAAACGTGGTACGTAAAATGTGCACAGTGCCTTCTTACGGTTATGGGCGGCTGAATTATAGTAGCGGGTAAAATCCCATGCGCATACGTGTTAAGTACATTAGTACAGCTGCTCTAGCAGGAAAATCAGAACACACACTCATGCACGCGCGCCCGAAGCGCCTTTTATCTTCTTCCATCCCGCGGTGTATCTTGTCGCGCTTTTCACCATGTCTTTGCAAACACGGCCCGTAAGCACAGGCGAGTTGAGGTGAGCCACAATGTTACCGAGGCGGCTCTGCACAAGACAAAGGCTTAGTAGGCGGCAGGACGCGTCGGGTCAAAGCGACAACGTGCTCACCGTGTAGAACCGTCGGGTACATTGTCTTTTGTAGCAGTTTTTATCACAAAAATGTCCGTTCTTGTCAAACGAGAACGCATTTCTTGATAGGAGTTTTCACGAAGTGTAAGGTTTGGCTAAGTGGTGTGGATGGGAAAATAATGATTACTTTGTCGTAAGTTTGTTAAATTTATTATAATCTCATTCCAGCTGGACTAAATAAAACCCACTCTCCGGTAATCGGTCGATTGAGCTCCGTGTCCAAGCAGCAACCTGAAAAAAATAATACCGCATGTCATTCGAGATCTGTTATCTTTCCGAAATAAAGTCAACCTTTTAAGGAGAGTGCGACGATGATAGAGCAGAATGAATGGTGGCTCCCCCGGCGCCTCAGAGCTCGTCAAAGGAAGCCGCGACAGCGACGGCAAAATAAAACAAAGCAAGGAGCGAAACGTAATCGTGGCGAACCCATTTCTCCGGTGCTCCAATCTAGCGACCGGCATCAAACGAGGGCCGTCGTCAAAACGACCCCCCCCCCCCTCTCCCCCTCTCTTGCTCTCTCTCTCTCCTTCTGCGGGACACACTTTATTTTCTACGCTTGAGCGATCCCGTGTAGGCGGGGAATAACTTGCAATTACCTGTCAATGTGGGAAGGGAAAATAACGTAAACACGAAGCGCGACTAACAAGCAGGGACAGCGCGGCCAACACAACAGCGCCGCGCGCCCAACTCGCGCGCACTCGGCATATCGCGATCAAACGCAGCGCGCGGCGGGACGGGCACACGTCCACGGTCCGTGGCGGCAGAGCCGTCAGGAAACTTGTCCGCGCTGCATTTGAACCGTCGTCTGCTGGCGCCACACGCAGTACCGGAGCGGTCTCACCGGGTGCGAGAGAGACGAAAACATCCCTCCCGCAAGTGCGCCGCAGTCAAATGCGGTGTTCTGTCTCTCTCAGTTGGCGACACGTGACGATTGTGCCTGGGCTCCTGGCCGGCCGCCTGCGCGGGGCGGGGGCCTTTGTCCGAATCCGGAGACGAGAGGGCATTTGGAGGCCAATAACAACACCGCCTCCCCGCCTCTTATCGTCGGCGGGGCCCGCGTGCCGGTGGCGTGCCGGCGGCGTGCCTGCGCGGCGTGCCAGGTGCGCGGCAATGTCAATGCCCCGTGGCGTGTCCGTGTCGGGCAGGCCGGCCCGTGGCGACGCCGCGTGCGGCTCGGCACTGGCGTGCGTGCGCCACGCCCCGTGCGCCGCCGAGGCGGCCGAGCCGAGCCGAGCAGGCCCGAGCCGAACGGGGCGAGCCGAACGGGCCGCCGAGCCCAGCCGGGCCACGCGGCGCGCTCCGGAGGAGATGCCGTGCCGAGCCGAGCCGGCGGTGACGTGACGCGGTTACAGACCCCGTGAATGCGCTGCGCTCACAGCGCCGCCGCCCCGCCCCCCACCACGCCGCCGGGAGTACTACGCCGTGTCACGTGACCCGTGTGTTGTGGCCCCGCGCCACCCCCCTCCACCATCCCTTCCCGCCCTTTTCGCCTCCCCCGCGCCCCCCACCCGCCTCCTCACCGGCCGCTCCGCGCTGCTCCGCGGTGCTGCGCGGGCCCCGCGGGCGGCGGCTGCTGCAGGGACGGGACGGCCGCGCCTTTGCCGGGGGCCCCCAGCCCGTCCCGTCGGCGGGCCCTGGAGCCCGCTGCTGCAGCCCGGGCAAGGGCCGAAGGGCAGAAAAGGGCCGAAAGAATGCGGCGCTTGACCCGCTGTCAAACCAGTGTGGAGTGCGCCGTGTTTGGGGCTCCTCTCAGTGTCTCCTTTATCTCGCCATTATTTCATTACGGCGTCCCCCACGCCGGCCGCGCCCTCCTTCCCTCTTCTTTCTCCTCCCTACATCATCCCCGCCCCCTCCCGCCTCCGCCGCCCCCGGCAGCCCTCCCAGGCGCCATACATTCTGGGACCATAATTTCATCAAGGAGGCGCCAACGCCACGCATGGCCACCCACACCCAAAACCGCAGACGGGGGGGGGGGGGGAGGGAGGAGGGGGCACCGCTCCTGAAGGGCCCTGGGAGCTGAGAGGGAGTCAAAGGAGAGGGAGGGATGCGTTAGCAGTACTTCTCTCTGGCAACGCGAAAAAGAGAGAAAAGGGGGAGAGAAAAGCAATTTATTTGCTGAGAAAAAATAATGCACGCGAGACACAATGCCGTCACTTTTCCCTGCAGTTCTGCAGCAAGAAATCATCGTGCACGACGGCGACGTCAAACCCGTTTATTTTTGACCCGCGTGGCTGTAAATACCAGCACCTGTGGGTCGTGTAAGAGTGCGGGTCGGGTTAGAGTTCTCCATCGGGCGGGCGAGCCTAGCCTGTCTCCCTTGCACCTATGTGACGCACGTGAGTGGGAGCTAGACAGAAGACGAGCGCAACGCGGCCGCAGCCCGCCCGATTCACAACTCTAACTGCAGGCAGGACACGACCTGGAAGCTATACTTTGCTTTCTCAAACAGGCCTCCGTTGTCTTTACTTTTACTGGGAATGGGCGATGAGTGTTTGGTCCGGGCCCTACCCGTGTGGCTGACTGACGGCGGTGCCTGCCCGCAAACAAACAGCCGCGCAGCTGGCCGCGCTGGGAGCAGCGGCCACCGCAGGCCGCCGCGCGCGCTGCCCACTCACGCAAACACACCTGTGCGCGACAGAGACGTTGGACACATTAGAGAGAGAGAGAGAGAGAGAGAGAGAGAGAGAGAGAGAGAGAGAGAGAGAGCGGCGGGCAGGCTTGACGGATTGCGCGGCCCCGTGTCTGAGAGGAACCTCGGAGGAGCGCGCGGGCCGCACCTAATATTCCCGGTCCACCACCGTATAACGATTCGCGTGCTTTCTTCCACTCCGCCTCCGCGCCGCCGCCCGCCGCCGCCGTCCTCGCGTGTTTTGTCTCTGACAGCCCGGCGCTGCCGCCGCCCCGAAGCATCACATCACGGCGACTCGCACGTGAGAACCAAACCACAGCGCGAGTCGCGCCTCGCCTCTCACTCAGGCCGCCGGGCCGAGTCGAAAACAACAAGCGCCGGCCCGGCCTGACTCGACGCGGCGGCTCTGACGCATAGCAAGGCACGGCGGCGGCGGCGGGGCCGACTGAGGTGTCGGCCAGCCTCTCCTCTCTGGCGGTGGTCGGCCGGGCCGTCGCTCTTCACGTCGAGATGGAGCGCGAACGATGCCCGAATAAGATAAACTGGAGAAATGTTTCCACTGCCGGTAACGGGAGTCCGCCGGCCCCCGCGGCCGCCGAGTCGTTGCGGGCGCGACCAAAGAAATCAATCACACCGGAAAATATTTCGGGCGGCGAGGGAATCGGCGGTGACTCACGGACTGAACGGCGTCCATTTCTTTCCACCCATTCACACATTTCGTTTTGGTGAACCGCATTCGATTCTTTGTCAGTTCGCTCATTTCTTTCCGTCGGCCGTTCATGTATTTTTCCGTCCATTCATCCAGTCGTTCGTATCTTTACACACTACTGTCCTCGCGTTATCGTGCATTCACTCGCCCATTCATTCGTTTACTTATTGACTCATACGTGTCGGCCATTTTTAGCGGAGATGAAGTCCTTTTAGGGTGCTTCAGTTTGTAGCGACTCGATGTACTCCATACTATCTCAATTATTTTCTCATTCATTTCTTATTTATTAAAAATTTAATTTAAAAAATATTCTTATTTATTTGTCATTTATTCTACATTTATTTTTTACTTGTCCTTCATTTATTCTGCATTCATCATTCATTCACCGTTGCAAACGCTGAACAGATGTCCGCAACGTTTCTAATTTTTTTCTATCATTTTTTTCGGCTTGAGAACGTCTGTGCCACGTGGCCAGTTCTTCTCGTCTGACCCTTTCCCCTCTCCCCTTGCTCTTTATTTTCTCTCGTCCCTTTCATTGTCAATGTGTGCATCGAGGAGTGAAAGTTTATTGGTAAGTCTTCTCTTTTTTTCCCCCCACTCTCCCTCTGATTTTTTGGGGATCACACCGCAAGAGAACGACGCTGTCGTGCATCGAGACCGTCCCGTCGGACCGCTCGGCTCGGCATCAGTGACATCAGGCAGGCAGAGGCCGGCCGGCGGGCAGCAGGCGGGAGGTTTGAGTGGTGCCGCGGTGCGCCGCGTGCCGTGCAGACGGGTGGAACGGACTGGCCTTCTGCTGCTGCTGCTGCTGGCGGCAGCGACGGCAACGCAAAAAAAAATGAAGAGATCGAAAGGGCAAAGTGAGAAAGCAATAGCACTACACGCGGAGAGGCCGAGCGCGGCCCCGGCGGCTCGGCGGCTCTGCAGGGGTTGGAGTGGGGTCGGCCGGGGTCGGCCGGGGTCGGCGAGGAGGGGACAAATATAAACAGAGACGGCAGAGATTGAGGGCGCAGATCGTGGCCGCGACGCCGGCGCACAGATGCAAGCGTAGACAGAGACAGGAGACAGGGGCGGTGCGCGGGAGAGACGGAGCACGAGACACGCAGACGGCGACGTTTGAGCCGCGCTGGGGGTGACGGTGGGAGAGAGAGAGGGGGGGGGGGAGAACAAGACATTTCAGACAGAGAAGCAAGGACGACCCAGCCGGCCCCAGACGGGGAGGGGTCGTCGCCTCGTGTGGGGGGGAGAGGGGCCGGCAGGGGGGCGAGCCCTTCGAACGGCGCGCGCGCGCGCGGCCGGGGACTGCGATGTGGTGTGCGGCCCTTTTGCAATTTTCGGAGGGGGCAATGCCCCCTTGTTACGTCTGGGGGCGCGCGGGGCGGGGGGTATCGAGCGGGCTAGGCCATGGGCAGCCATGGCGGCCGGGCCGGGCCGGGCCGTGCCCCCGAGGGCGGCGGCGGCGGCGGCGGGGGCTCCAGACAGATCCCGCGGGGTGGGAGCGCCGCGCCAACGCCGCCGGGGGGGACGGGGCCGCGAGTTGGGTAAGGGCTGCGGGCGGGGCGGGCTGCTGGTGCTGCTGCTGCTGGCCGGGTGGATGGAAGGGCAGAGGTACTGCACTGAGTGCGCGCCGAGCCCGCGGAGCGGAGCAGACCGGAGCGGAGCTGCCAGGGGCAGAGGAGGGGGGGGGGGGGCAGCGGAGCCACAGCGCGCGGCGCACGGGGTGGCCGGGGTACTATCGCGACGCGGGCTGCATCGGGAATGAAGGACGACGGAGGGGCGGGGCGCGGGTCGGCCGGGCGGGCGGGCAGAGCGAGGGGTAGCTGCGCGCTGATCACTAACCCCGACGCACCTCACCGCCCGGCCCGCGCTGGTCTGGCGGCGTTGCCGCGGCGGCGGCGGCGGCAACAACATGAAGCCCCTGGTGTCGTCGCCCCGCCGGGGAAGCCGCTCCACTTTGCTTCGGACTACGGCTGCCTCCGAGCGGCGCGGCGTACTTTGGCGGCATCTCGGGCCGCCTCGCCTTACCTGCGCCACCCCGGGCGAGCGGCCCGCGCCGCGCCGTGGGCGGATTTGCAAGAGCAGGGACTTTTCGCACGCCGTCGCGAAAGTACATGACTCGTGCGGGGTCCGCGGGGCATCCTTGGGGGTCGTTCAAGTCAAGCTGTCGGCCGGCGCCACCCGGCGCCGCCCGCCGGTGCCGCCAGCCGAGTGCATATATGGTGTCGTGCCAACCAGGGGCGTGTTGGCCGCGAACTGCGTGAAGCCCCGCCTCGAGGACGCCGCCGGCCGAAGGGAGGAGGGTGAGAAACTCACCCGTGACGTTGGTCTTGGCGGTGACGACCCCCCCCCCCCCCTTCCCCGATGTGCAAAGTGGCGGTGATTGCCGAGATATTGCGGCCGCCACCGGCGTGAACCCAAACTGGAATCTCATTTGGGAGAGGCGGCGCGCGAGGGGACGGACAGACACAGGATGTTGGAGGAGGAGACGGCGTGGCGTGGGCTCCGGGCCGGTCGTCCGGGTAGAGCGAGAGAGAGAGAGAGAGAGAGAGCGAAAGGGGGGGGGGGGGTCGCTGTGCTGCTGTGCTGCCAGGACCACACCCACGGCCCTTGTCAGTCCAGTGCACCGCAGCCGCGACAGCCCCCCGATGTGCGAGCGAGAGGGGACGAGGCTGTGTATGCGAGTGCGGGGGCAGGAGAGCGGGAGAGGGAGAGAGAGGGAGAAATAGAGAGAGAAAGAGTGTGTGTGAGTGTGTGAGAGAGAGAGTGGCCGCTCTCCCAAACAACCTCGGTGACTGTTCTGATCGACGCGGTGTATGAATAATCGTCCACCACGCTTCTCTGCTGGGACCGCCCGCCCGGCGCCTTGCAAAAAAAAACAGTGCTTCCCGGTCACTTACAAAAATGAAAGGGGAAAACGTTAAAAGAGGATATCAGACAATATTAGTCGCAACAAACCAAGTCCCCCAAAAGCATGTTGACTTTATCAAGAGCTTGCAGGCATTGATGCGCGTTACGTTGCTCCTGAACGAACCCTTCACACTTTTGGAGGACGGTTCACTGACCTCGCAGCGGTCCCCGGCGGCCGCCGCTCCGCCGACACCGCTCCACAACACACACCTGCTCCGCACCGCGCCCCCCCTCCCTCCCTCCCTCCCCTCCTGCCTCCCCCAATCGTAATCCTCGCGTCGACTGTTATTCCAAAGCGCGGAAATGGCACAGCGGCGCGTGAGGATCGCGTTGACAATATGGCCTCATAGTTGTCAGCCGGCGCGTGCAGTGCACCCTCTCCCCCCTCCCCACCCCTCGCTGATAAACTCTCGCATCCGTTGGACAGCGCGAACAGCGTGGCTTTAATTTATTCACGTTGCAGATCTTTTCGGCGGGATTATAGCCGCGAGGAAGCAGCATAGAGCGTTGCCCCGTGTCGTCGTTTCCGTTTCTCTCCGTGGCGCCGCTACAGCAGCAGCAGCAGCAGCGGTGGTTTTTCACATCACACAACTCGACCCGTTTGTTGTTGCGATTCAAAACGCTGGCCTTACGGCGGCGCGCGAACCGGAGCAGAGGGACTGGGAGGGGGCGCTGGGCGCAGGCGGCGCAGGAGCCGGACGCTTTGTTTACTTTTGTTTTTGCCGCGGCCGCGCCGCCACTGCCGCACTCTCCACGACGCGGTATTGGCACTAAACGGCTCCATTGTCCCTGTATATGTGCATTTCCCTCCCATTTCCATCTCGTCTTCTTCTTCCTCCTCTTCTTCTTCCCTCTCGTCGTGCGGCTCCCTGGCAGGCAGACAGTCAGTCAGTCAGTCAGCAGTCCCTTTGTTTGCAGTCGTCGTCGAGTGAGGGAGGGAGAGAGAGACACACACACAGACACTGAGGGAGAGAGGCCGGAAAAATAGAAACTGGCACCGCCCTTTCTCTGGATGCTTGAGGCCGGGGGGGCACCCTCTCTCGACAGCTGCGGCGGCCCGCGAGCCCGGCGGCGCCGTCGCCTTCTGCAATGCGCTATTTCTCATACGCCAGCCGCGCCCGGCCGACTCACTCAGACTCGCAGAGCCCCCGGGGCGTCGCGCCGCGCCTCCTCTGCCCGTCTGGCGGGGCGCGGAGCGGCGGGGCGGCGGGGCGGAGGGAAGGCCGCGGACCCGACGCGGCCACCGCCGCAGTTGGCACCAAATGCAGCGTGCAGCCCGTTGGCGCCGGCCGGCCCGGCCAGCAGCGGCCCCCGGGTCATGCAGGCAGAGGCCGAGTCCCGTGGGAGTGCAGCGGAGTACAGCAGCAGCAGAGCACGCAGCGGAGGCCACGTCCAGTTCGGTGCTCCTCCAGCACGCATCGCTTTGACTCAGTGTGTGTGAGTGAGAGAGAGAGAGAGAGAGAGAGAGAGAGAGAGAGAGAGACCGGGTTCATAAAGTTACGCCAGACAGCCATCGACAGACAGCACCCACCATATGGCGTATGTGTGTGGAGACGCCCAGGGCCAGGCTCGGGGCACGGCGCGGCACGGCACGGCGAGCGGAGGGCAGAGGGCTCGATTCCCCCTCCCCCTCCGCCCTCCCTCCCTCCCTCCCCTCCCCCGGCTAGTGCCCTGCAGGCCCCCGCTGCTGCAGACGCCCTCCCGGGGAAGGGCGGGCGAAAGGGGCGAAGAGAGCGGCGCGGTGGCGAGGGGCGGGGCAGGGGGAGGACGCGCCAGCCAGGCGAGGAGGGGGTGGGGCGGGGAGCGTACTACGCCGGCCGCGCCACGCCGCGCCACGCCGCGCCACGCCGCGCCACGCCGCGCCACGCCGCGCGCACAGGCCGTGGCACTGCGCGCGGCGGCTGCGCACGGCCTGTGGGAGCGCGCGCGCGCGCGGCCCGCGGCCCGGGTGCCGCGGCGCTGTGAGCGCAGCCCCGTGTTTGGCGCGCGGCTCGGCGGCGGCGGAGTTCTTTCAGGGAAACGTGTATAGTAGCACCGTCACGTCAGTGTCGCTCGGTCCGCCAGGCCAGCACGTCGCGCTGCGCCCGCTCCCGCCGTCTCGCGTCTCGCGGTCATGGTGCGCCCCGCGTTGTCCTCGACATCGGCGCTGTTTTGTTTACAGTCTGCGCCGTACTGCGACACGGTGCCGTGATCGGTGTCCGGGACCAGTGTGCGTGCGTGTGCGTGTGCGTGTCACGGCCGTGTCCGTGCCACAGTGCCACCGGGACCCCTCTCTGGATTTCCCCTGCGAGTGTTTGAGTTTGTGTGACGTTCGTCTCTGGCGCTCGTCGAGGAGACGAAGCAGTGCTTAAGTGCTTAACAGCAAGGCCAAACAGTGTTCAGTGGTGAAAGGAGGAGCAGTGGTGCGAGCGCGTGCGTGTGTTCGTCGCCCAAGAAGGACCCCAGGCGCTCCAAAGTGGCGTCCCCACGTTACCAGGACTACCGCACTGGTAGGTGTTGCGTTTGTTTACATCCTGCGAGGGGGGCGAGGCTGGCCGCGAGGCGAGGGCCTTCGCTGCCCCGGACTGTGTCGTCGACGGCCACCACGACGGCCAAACCCCCCGGGGGGTAGGGCCGTCGTCGTCGGGGTCCTGGCCGAGGCGGAAGTAGGGCGCAATTAAAACTGCGTCTCGGAGCAGAGGAGCCCGTCGCGGTAACCCGGGTTCGTTTCCAATCGATACGCGTCCACCGCCGCGGGGGGCCTCGGCCGCCTCCGTTGCACGGCCACCGCGCGCCCTACTTTTCGACCATCGGTTTGCAGAGCAGGGCAGCAATCTCGCGGGGTGATGTTGTCGGATGAGCCCCCGCCGCCCCCGCCGCCGCACGGAGCGGAGGGTAGGCGCCGCCGTGGCCCCCGGGTGGACGACTTTTCTTGGAGCATACGGTGTGTGTGTGTGTGTGTGTGTGTGTGTGACGTCACGCGTGGTGACGTCGCCGCGGTACGTAATGTGGTGCAACGACACGGCAGCATCGCGGCCCCGCGGCCTCGGCGGGGTATTGAGGTCTCGTCAGGGAATGCCCCGTGATGTGGAGAGCGTTACGACGGCGCACGGCGGCAGCGGCACGGCAGCCGCCCCTGCCGGCCGTGACACCGTGACCAGCCAGCCTGGGGGGTTTGTCTTCTGCTGCGCCACGCCGCGCCGCCTGCGTGCGCGTGCCTGCGGGGCGCGTGCCCGCCTGCGTGCGCGTGCCTGCGCGCGTGGCAGCGCGTGCCATTTTTTCGCGGAACACCCGGACCTTCTCGGTATTCGTCGCGGATCCTCGCGGCTGCTCGCTCGCGCTGCTGTTGTTTTCGTCCCTATACTGATTGCGCGATTGCGTCAGCATGGCTTGAGCTCGCGTGCCGCTGTCCCTCTCTCTCTCTCGCTGCCTCTCTCCGTCTCTCTCTCTCGCAGGCGGCCCCGGCTCTGTCGCCGCGCTCTGTCCTCGTCTGTCGCGGCGTAAACATAGTATCAGTGAGTGAGTGGGGGGCGGCGGTGGCGGTGCGGGGGCGGCGCGGGGGCGGGAACTCCCGGACGGCAGTGGGCCACCGCGGCCAGCGACGGCTGGACACGATTACGTATGGAAAATTGTGCGGGCGCGCGCGATTTGCGCCGCTCAAATCTGTTGGTTCCGCCTCGACTTTAAAACCGTTTCGCTGCTGCTGCTGCTGCTGCGGCGGCGGCGGCCCCGGGGGTCCGTCCTTGGAGAGCGGTGCGGCGTCCACATCACACACTGCGACACGCTTCCGGGGCCGCCGTCTGCAGTCTCGTGCGCTCGTCGCGCCCGGCTGGGTAGGCGACCCGACGCCTGCAATGCACGCGTGCGCTGCGGGCCGGCCTACCCCGCCGCTCGCAGGGGCAGTGTGCCGATGTCGCGCAACGGCACCGCACCTGTCCAGCGCTGTCCTTCGTCCTCTGCAGTGCCCGGGGCGGGGCGGGGCGCAACTTAGCCAGGTGGTCCGCTCGTGGTCCACCTGGAGTAGCGAGTGTCCTCTCTCTCTCTCTCTCTCTCTCTCTCTCTCTCTCTCTCTCTCTCTCTCTCTCTCTCTCTCTCTCTCTCTCGGCTCCAGCGGCTGCACAACACCGTCACAGCAGCGCCCACAGGTGTCTCTGATTAGGGGCCGCCCCTGAGCTAATTATTTTGGCGAGCGACCCGCGCAGGGAAATGAGCGAGCCGTGGCCCTGGCGGTGGTGGTGGTGGCGGCAGTGAGGTGAGGTGATGTTGTTGTCGATCCCGGGCATCGTACAGTAGTGCCAGCGGCGTCAGCCATGCACGCAGAGAAAATAGAAACGTAGAGGACCTCACACACACACACGCACCACGCGAGTGAGTGGCTGTGTGTGTGGCGCGCCTGTGTGTAGGTTGGATCAAGACTATTCGTACTCTTGAGAAACTATGTAGTTGAGGTCGGTGACTAGAAAACATGATTATGGGTGTAGTTGCGACCGAACGATATTTTTTTGTCGTGCCTCGCGGGGCCGCCGCTCGACCGCGGAGCTCTCCGTGTCCACGCACGACGCGGCACGGGGCGGGAGACGTAAAGCATTTTGCCGAATCCGAATCCTTTTGTACGCTTCCCCCGGCGCGTTTAGTATGGTCTGCGTGTTCGCAGCGCGGCGCAGAAGTGTAAACCAGACTGTCTCCGCTGTTGGGAGAGTCGCGGCGGGGCTCAGCGATCGCGCTGATCACCGAGTGAGAGGGGGAGACGCTGCGGCCGTGCCGTCGTCCCGGTCCACACACACACACACACACACACACACACGCACGCTCACACACGCGAAGAGAGAGAAATGTTCAAACTTGGATCTCTCTCGGTGGTGGAAAGCAAACAAAACGTTACAGTCTGTTTGAATGGCGACGATGGCAGGAAGTGGCCTCACAACACACGAGCGCGCGCGCACACACACACACACACACGCACGAGAGCGGCGCTTTATTTGCTGCTCGGCTGACACGCGGCGGCCGTGTCGCGCGCGCTGAGGTTGTCGTCGTGGAGGGTGGGCACCTCTCGGTCCGCCAGGACGCCGCCGGCCCGCGACACACCGTCCGATGACCGACGCGTCGTCGCCCCGCGGTCGACACCCCAGGAGGAGGGAGGGGGGGGGGGGGAGACGTCGGCGGCCCTCTGTGACGCCCGCCGACGGCGGCCTCTGTGGTGGACGTGGACGCCGGCGCCGCGCGTGTCAGGACGACGACCACGGCGGCGGCGGCGGCGGCGGCGGCGGCGGCGGCGGCGGCGGCCACCCCGGTCGCCCTCCGTGCGCCGCCTCTCTCCTCCTCCTCCTCCCCCTCTCGGCGACACAACACAGTTGCATCATTTTGGCAGCCGGGAGTTATTCTCGACGATGATATATTTACAGCGACGACAGTGTGCGTGAGAGCGAGAAGAGAGAGAGAGAGAGAGAGAGAGAGAGAGAGAGAGAGAGAGAGAGAGAGAGAGAGAGAGAGGGGGAGAGAGTGAGATAGAGTGGGGGCGGAGTCGGGGAAAGGGACATAGGCAGACGCCCTCGCCGCCGCTCTCCAAGTTTTCGTCGTGCCTTCATAATTAATTATGCCGGTGAGATCTCTGACAATTTCCATCTGGAATCCTTTCCTTCTTACTTACACGGCGTTCACACCATCGGGGGAGAGGAGGAGGTGGAGGGACCCGCCCGCCGGAGGAGGCGAGCAGCGGAGTTTTGGACGCTGCGGAGGAGGAGGGGGGGCGCGGGGGCGAAGACAGAGGGAGCATCAGCAGCCACCAGGCAGCGCCTATCCAGGTGGCAAAGTTGGCGCCAACTAGGATTCCAGAGCGCCGCTTCCCCCGCCCCCTCCTCCGCCGCCCCGCATCCCACCCCGGCGCCGCCGCCGCGGCCCAGCCGCCTGGCAAATTGAAGACCAGCAAACGCCCCGGCAAGTGCGCCACTCTGGCCAGATTTGATGGCGGCGGCGGTGGAGGAGGAGGCGCGGCATGTTTTCTCACCACCGCCTCGACCTCGGCTTTTCTTTCTCTCTCTCTCTCTCTCTCTCTCTCTCTCTCTCTCGCTCTCTCTCCCTCCCCCCCCCTCTCTCTCCCCCGGGATAGTGTAACCTCATTACCTTCGCCCCGACGACTCCCGCGCCGCCGCCGCCGCCGCCGCCGCCGCCGCCGCCGCCGCCGACTCTCCTTGATCTGAAAAGGCCTCCCCCTTGGTTTTTGTGCGTGTGGCGACGCCCCGGCTGCTGCGGCTGCTGCGGCTGCTGCGGCTGCGGTGGCACCTGTCGTGCGGCTGCGTGCCGCCGCTGGCGGGGCTCCCGGAGGACGCCGCCGATGGCGCCCTCCCGGACCGCCGTACGGCCAGCTGCACGGCCGCCGCCCCCACCAGCCGCCGCCGCGTCCCCGCCGCGTTCTCCGTGGACGACTCTCTTCTCGGCGGGGCGGGTGGCAGGAGGGGGGGGGGGGCAGGATGCAGGGGGCCGTACGGGAGGGAGAGGCGGAGGGGGCGGTTCGTCTCCACTCTCTGCCGTATGGCGGGCCCGCGGCTAGGCCTGCCTGACAGGACCGGGCCATGCTATTCTCGGAGAGAGAGAGAGAGAGAGAGAGAGAGGGGAGAGAGGGGGAGAGGGGGGTAGGCCGGGGGACAGGACAAGGGCCCTTCGGGGCGCCCGGTCCGGCCGATTTGAGGGCGTGATGAAAGGCACCCGGGCAGCTGTTTTTACTTGCATGCGGTGCATCTCGTCGGGGCGGAGGGCCAGCTGCCGCCGCCCGGCGGCCGGGGCTCGTGTGGGTTCTTGTGACGTTCTCTGGTCACGGATGGCAGTGCTGGCGCCAGGCCCCATCACCGTGGTGGTCACCTCAGCTCACCTCCTACGCTGTTTTTATCAGAGGACGTCACGTGACCCCGTTTATGAAATCCAGGGATGGAGCCGAGTCTCCGACTCTCTAAATCTGGAGCCTTGCAATAACCTGTCCAAGCTTCTTCCTGCCCGATATTGGGCGGTGACTGTGACTCTTTCATACCGCCAGTGGGTCGGGCCGCGCGGTGCCGCCGCCGCTCGGATTTAGCGCGCGCTGCCGGCGAGGCTGCCGGCGGGTCGGGGAGCGGCGGCGCGGCTGATGCAGTATGCGCGGGGTGCTTTGTGTGATTTTGTTGCTGCCGTCTCGGCCGGCCTGAGGGGGGCGGGGCGGGCTGCCTGCAGGCAGCAGAAGTACGCGGCACGTCGTGCGCCCCGTGCGGCGCAGCGCGGACCGCCGCCGCCGTCTGTAAATACTTCATCGTCCAGCCGGCCGGCCCCGCGGCCGCGCAGGTTTATGACGTCGGGTAGAGTAACGCGGCCGCCGGGGGGGCGGCGGGGATCCCAGAGTCGCGAACACGGCGGCGGCGGCGAGGCGAGGCTCCCGGCGAGGCCCGGCGAGGCGAGGCCCTCCCCGCCCGCTGTTGCCGCTGCACGCTTGACTGGCGACCAGAGAAGCGCAAACGACAGAGGAAATAATTCGCGTTCAATGTCAGTTTTGCCGCCGCCTCTCTCTCTCTCTCTCTCTCTCTCTCTCTCTCTCTCTCTCTCTCTCTCTCTCTCTCCCGCTCTCGCTCGTGCGCGCGCTCTCTCCGTCTCGGCGTCCTCATCACTGCTCCGTCTCTCTCCCGCGGCCGCACGCCTGCGCGGCCCGGGGTAGGCAGCCCGCCGCGCGCGGGCGTCGCGCAGGCCGCGCCGCCCTGCCTACCTCCCGGGCGCTCGACACGGCGGCGCTCCGGCCGCCGCCGCGCCCGCATTACACCGAGCGCCATTACGCCGTGTCATTGCACCACTGCACTGTCATTACACGGGTTTGGCACGGAGCCGAGGTGCGCGCGGGGGCCGCGGGGACCGCGGGGGCTGCGGGGGCCGCCTGTGTAGTGTAGCCGGGCCTGCCGCCACCGCTGGGCGACGGTCGGTCGTCGGTTCGACCGGAATTTCCACATGCGGTGACATGGGCCGGTCGGGCCGAGCCGAGGGGCCTCTGTGTGTGAGTGTGTGTGTTGTCCCACACTGGCTGGGCCCCCGCGGCCCCCGGTTGGGCGGGAAGGGCTCGGGAGGCGAGCGGCAGGGCGGCGGCGGCGGCGGCCGCGTGCTTGTGCGATGTTGCTTCTCACCTTCATAAAACCTGTTTGACAAGTAACGGTAGGCATGAATGGCGGGCCTACGCCTTTCCCTGCCATGAACGCCAGCGGGACCAGCGGCCGGGGTCGGGCACTCGTGTTTTCGTCCCTCCCTTTCTTCCGCTCCTCTCACCTTCCTCTCTCTCTCTCTCTCTCTCTCTCTCTCTCTCTCCTCCCTCCCTCCCTCTTTCTTCCCCCCCCCCTTCATTCCTTCCTCCTCCCCCTCCCCCGAGCCGATATCTAGAATAATCATTACCGTGTGACTGCCGATGGCCGCTTTGCAAGTTGCTGCCGCCGCCGCCGCTTGCTGCGCCTCTTTTTCTTTATTTTTTTTTTCCAAAACGTTCTCGAACGTTTTATGGCGCGCGATAAAAGGCTGCGAAATGTCATGTGCGTCTGTGTGTGTGTGTGTGTGTGCGTGTGCGTGGGTCTTGCCGCGCGAACGCCGCCGCCCTCCGCGCCCACAACGTGTACTCGGTCACGTGGCCGGACCGGATGGAGTGCGTTGGTCGGCGTTGCGGCTCGGCGGCCTCTCCGTTCCCACGATGGCCGGCGGCGGCGCGGGCCGTGTGCAGGCCGCCTGCAGCAGCGGTGCAGTGCCACCGTGAGAGGCCCCCGCCGCCGCCGCCGCTGCCGCAGCCGCTTCTCGTTCATATTTTAGATTTGCGGCTGAAAAGTTTCTCCCCCGAGCGGGGCGAGACTATACGACAACGACGACGACCGTGTCGTGGAGTGGGGCGTGGCCGGGGCCGTGGCCGGGGCCGTGGCCGGGGCCGC
The DNA here is from genome assembly GCA_026979955.1 of Megalurothrips usitatus. Classification (NCBI taxonomy): domain Eukaryota; kingdom Metazoa; phylum Arthropoda; class Insecta; order Thysanoptera; family Thripidae; genus Megalurothrips; species Megalurothrips usitatus. Next base: position 4,920,961 of record CM049602.1, read on the forward strand.
AGGCAGCGCGAGCAGCCCAGTTACTGGGGCGACGATCGACCACGTTCTTGTGCTGCGCTGTTGTTGTTTTTGGTCTGGTGTTCTGCAATGAGGAAGGGAGGCTCCGCAGAGAGGCGAAAACAAGTGGTGAAGGGTAGCCAGCCGCAAGCCCCGCACCCCCCCCCCCCCTCTCTCTCTCTCTCTCTCTCTCTCTCTCTCTCTCTCTCTCTCTCCATTCCTACCCTCCTCCTCCCACGCGGCGCTGGGCCCTTGGGCATGCATGGAAGTTTGGCGAGTTGTTTGGCATTGCAGTCGACTCCCGCCGCGCCCCGCCCGCACTCGCTCTGTCCCTGTCTCCCTCTCTCTTGATCTTTTCCTTCTACTCTCTCTCTCTCTTTCTCCCGCTGTTGTACTCTGGATTAGATGCTCCGAACACCGGCCAGGCTACCCTAAGCTATGTACTCCCCTCCGCCCCCTCCCCCCTCCTCCTCCCACCCCACCCCCTCCTAACTCTGAACTATCGGTTCCCAGCGAATCAGTAGAAGCACCTTGCCCATCATTTTCACGTGGATACATTTACTTCAAGCGAGAGAACAATTCTAATGAATTCTTTCTTTTGTATTGACGGTCAGCCACCGACCATCTTCCTATCCCACATGCAGCAACGGACGTCTCGGAGTGAAAGGCCGGGCGCCGTCCACGAAACTCCGTTCGGAAGCAGAACTGCGTCTGCATAATGGCACTCGGGGGAGAAAAAAAAACAGACGTTCCGACTGTCGTTTGCGCCGCCGCCGCCGCTTCAAAGAGGTTAGCCGGCTGTGCCAAAGCACGGGGCAGGGAAGGGTCGCAAATACTGCGTGCCGCCTTTTCTTTTTTTTATTTTTACAAAACCCCTTGCTCCCGCGCGGCTCACGAAAACCCCGCCGCCGCCGCCACCGCCACCGCCGTCGCGCCGCCACCGCCGTTTTTATTTTACGAGCTCGAAAATGACTTTAGGGCCGCATACATACATACGGTAACGCCGTGAAACCTATCGGCATCGGCGGCGGCGGTGGCGGCGGCGGCGGCGGCGGCGGCGGCGGCGGCGGCGGCGGCGGCGGCGGCGGCGGCGCTCAACCGACTTCATTAGCACGCCCTTTGCGGGATTGTGCAGCCCGGCAGTGAGCCGTCACTGTAAAATTAAGCTGTCCAGTGGCAAAAAAGAAATGTGACCAATTTTTCTTTATTTTTTTTCGGCGAACGGAAGTACTTGCCGAATGGCAAAAAAAAGACGACTGATCAGCCATGTAATGACGAAAATAAATTTCAAGTGTCACGAAATTTTCCTTAATAAGGCGGAAATACATAATTGACAGCTCGACAAAAAAAAGTGTGTTTGCCATGCCAGTAGAATGGCGTGGTAGCGTGGTGGCTTTGACAACTCGAAGGTAGCAAAGGGCCGAATCTGTTGTTTTCGTGTCAACTTGACAAATTAATTTTTTTGCGGTGTGTACAGCCGGTGTGAAAGGAAAGAGAAGGGTGTCACAGACCGTGTGTGTGTGTGTGTGAGAGAGAGCCCGCCGTAGATAAGCCCTGACATGAGGCAGGCCGGCGGCGGCGGGCCCCCAAAGTCGTCGCGACGATCCGAAGGAAGGGGCCCGCGGCGAGGTCAGGACGGCTGGCCACCTCTGCTGGTGTGTGTGTGTGTGTGTGTGTGTTCTGCGAGAGGCGGTGTGAGGCTCGCCCCCGCTGCCTCCCCCGCACACACACACACACAAACACACACAAAATCTCACTACTATCTCGCCCCCCACGCGACCTGCTGTCCCGTGCGCACGCTGAGAACGAGTAAAGTCATGCGACGATGATCGACTAGAATTCTACTTTTCTTTGTCGCTGGCGCTTTGCTGATAAGAGCTGCTCAAAAAGAGTCTGCGGTTTTTAGGCACGGAGTGAAACGGAGTTGCCTTATCGTCTCACCCCGAACTAGACTTTTTAGGCACGAAGTGAAACGGAGTTGCCTTATCGTCTGACCGGATTGGACTTGCCCTTAGAATTTTCTGAAACTATGCACATGGATGCAGGATACTTTTGCAGGGCACGCTGACGTGTTTTTACACTTTGAAAAAGCTTCCAAGTGGCCGAAAAATCGATTTAAAAGTCTATCTCACTTCTTCTTATGGCGAAAGAAAGACGCGCATCTATGGTCGCACAGGGCCAATTGCTGTAGATCGATAACGAGAAAAAATCAAAAATCTGTCTGACAGAATTATCGGGGGTGATTGGGCAAAAGCAAACCTACTTTTAAAGTTATAAAATGTAACAGGAAGCGTAAAAACGCATTTGAAATTCAGCTATCTCACTCCATCCAATGGCAAAAGAAAGGGACAGAGCTACCCCTGCTCGGCTCGTCAGCTGGCTGCATCCGCTATTCCATCCTTTTCTAGACCACCACCAAATCTTCCGTCCTTCTTTTTTGTTGCGCAGCCCTTGCCGGGTGTCGATGTGCCGAGCCGAGCCGGGGCCTGGCCGAGCCACGGCTACGAGAGCGGCGACTCAAGGCAGGCGGACCGTTTCGGTGGGACACCCTAGAGTACGCACAACAAGCCAAGGGACCCGAGACTCAGAAATGCATTGTCGGGCCGCCGGGCCAAGCCGGGCGGGGACAACACCTTGCAGGCCAGCGCTGGGCGGCCCGCGTATGAGTAATGCGCCTGACCGTTACTATCCATTACAAAACTAATACAAACCTTCAAATATCCTTTTTTTAAAAACAAAATTAAATAAACTCATAAAACTTAAATAGACGGTAACGTAACCAACCCAAACCCGTGCCAAACCCCGGGCCTGCCAGTGTCTGACAGAGTGAGACAGTATCTACAAATCTACAAAATGCCTAATCATGTGCAAAACTTCGGGCCTACCAGTGTCCCACTTAGTGGGACAGTATTTTTTTTTTCTATGAAGCAAGTACTCTTATGGTAAAATTGAAACGACATAAAATTTCAAAAATCTGTCTTACAAAATTGTGCGTATCATTGCCACAAAGACGTCTGTCAAGTTTTCACATTCGAAAAACATCGCAAACTCGCAAAAAAAAACGTTTTGAAATTCAGCTTTCTCACTCCACCCACATTGGAGAGAAAGGGATGGAGCTAGCCTGGTTCGGCTCGTCAGCTGGCTGTCTCCGTCATCTATCCTTTTCCGTTCCACGGAAGAAAGCATGCCTTCCTCCTTTTTTGTGAAGCAGCCCACATTGTTGATGTGCCGAGCCGAGCCGGGGCAGGCCGGGGCCCCGAGCCACAGAGGAGTCCCCCGGTGCCGGCGGCAACAGTGCGACCGCCTCGCAGGAGAGTTAGGCCCGCCCCGCGCATGAGAATGTGAGCGGTCCGCTACCTTCAAGCTCTACTCTAAACCTACCGTCTTCCACTCGAAGGAAATTCAAACCGCGCCACAACTTAGACGACGCCCGAAAAAAATCCTTATCCAAATTTTAACAAGGCTCAAGTTAAATTTAAATGAAATTTAAACTAAATTCAGATAAAATTTAAACCTACTTTATATCAAATTTAATTCTGAATTTCAATCAAAATTTAATTTTACTCGAATCAAACCTAAATTAAACTTGAATCAAATTGTTAATTATTAATTTAATTTGCTTCCGTACACTCCGGGACTACCAGTATCTCACGAAGTGGGATAGTATTTTTAAAACTCTTTGTCATGAGAGCTCTTGATTTGAGAAGCGGGCGATTAACACCGTGGCGCCAGGACACGAAGAAAAATCAAGAGATCAAGAAATCTGTGTCTCTCGGCCGTCGTCGGCTAGCGCCTGTGGCTGTGAGGGTAGGCCAGCCCGCCCGGCATCCGTGCGTACTCCTGTGCCGTGGTTGCCTACCCAGCAGGCGCTACCGCGGCCGTCCCGCCGTTACATGTTTCAGTAAGAAACGGAAAGAAAATTGGAGAAATTAGGATCGATGAAGCAAAAACGTGCAAGAATGAAAGTGTGATTCCGAGTGGTGGTGCGCTTGCACCGCGCCGTCCCAGCCGCGGCCGCTGGTGTACGCCTGGGCGCGCATTTCGAGCCGTGCGGCCTGGCTGCGCCGCCGCCGCTGCTCCGCGGCCGCTGCTGTCGCGCTCCAAGCGAGGCGAGCCGAGGTCGCAGCATAGTACTACTGCGCGTCGGATCCCCCCCCCCCCCCGGGGGGCCCCTCCCGCCCCTGCCGCCGCTGCCTCCCAGCCAGCGGCCGTCCGCTGCCATTCATGCTTTCTGGGCCGGCGGCGGCGGCGGTGGCGGCGGCCGAGGTGGCAAGGCCTGCCGCCGGGGCGTGCCGCCGCGCGAGGCACGCTGCCGCCGCCGCCGCCGCTGCCGCCCGGCGCGGTGCCGCGATGCCACGTGACTTTTTGCGTTCGGTTGTTCGCATTTATTAGTGGCGCAACTTTTGGCCTGCCGCCGCCGCCGTCGTCGTCGTCGCTTCGATAAGATAAGGGGGGGGGGGGGCTTCCTTCCTGCTGTGCGCGGCGGCGGCGGCGGAGTGCCGCAAGCGAGTGACACCCGGCCGCTGCTGCTGCTGCTGCTGCTACCGCTCCACTCCTCCACACACTGGCAAACGGACGGTGATATACTGTTTATTTATTTTTGAAGCTCCTTCGACTGTAGGGAGACTGACGTGTGTGTGTGTGTGTGGGGGGGGGGGGGGGGTTCTGCGCGAGGAGGAAGTTGTTGCGTGGACGTGTGGCGTTGCAGCGGCGGCGGCAGCGGGGCGAATCTGTTCCCATATGTCGACCTCCGCCTCGACCCCCCCGGCCCGAGAGAGCGCTCTGGTTAGTGATAAGGCTTTTCCCAGCACGGCCGACACACACACACACACACACACACACGGACGGGACAAACAGACACACGGTAAGGGAAAGCGATTAGCAGCCGTCAGTCTTTTCGCCGGTCGCGCAGCGGCGGACTTGGCCCGGACACGCGCACACGCACACGCACGCGCACGGCCACGCGCCGCCTGCCTGCCTGCCTGCCTGCCCTACATTCCACTTTTGCTGCTGCTGATGCTACCGCTGCTGCACCTCGGTGTGTCGTCGCCGGCGCGACGCTTGCGCGGCTCAGGTTAAGGCCGGGCGGGAACGCGGCGCGGAATCAATTGGAGTTTTTTTTTTTTAGGTCGATAAGAAGACGCCTATAATCTTAAGGGAAGCTATCGCGCCCCGCACGTTCGAGATTTGAGAGCCGGGACGCGTCCAGCTTTACGCCAAAGGATTTTAGAAAAATACTTTTATGCACTGGTGTTGGATTTTTGTGTGAACAATCATTCTTCCACGTATTACATTACGGTCTCTGTCTCTCTCTGTCTCTCTCTCCGTCCCACTCCCACACGTTTCGTAAGGTGTGACACATAATATGCGATCAGCTATCGTTACACACACCGTGGACGAGCGCTATACTCCCTCCCCCCCCCCCCCCCCCCGTGCCTGTCCGGGTAATCCTAGGGGTGGCCGCCTCCCGTTCGGGGCCCCGTTCGGGGCCCCCTTTGGGGGGGTCGGTGAGGGGCGTGGCGCACCGCGCCCGGCCGTGACAACGCGGCAAACACCGCCCTCTGCCGGCCCTCTGCCGGCTCCCTGCCGTGCCCCCGGTTTGTGCGGCGGTGACGAATTTCTCATCCGCATGTGTGTGGGCCGGCGCCTCGGGCGCGGCCTATGCGGCCCCTGACGGGGACCCCGCCGGCCGGCCGGCCAGCCCCGCGCGCACATCTCCCCCGGGCGGCGGGCGCACCCCGTTACGGCCGTACGTTTGTCGCGCGACGAGTTTTATTCGCTCCCTCTTGGGAGTGTGTGTGTGTGTGGGGGGGGGGGGGCGCTGGGGACCTTGCGTACGCGGCCGTGCAGGAGGCATCGGTGTTAGCGCGGCGGTGGAAGAATGTGGCACTGCCACGCGACTAGAGTAGCGCCTGGGCCTGCCCTCGCGACCAATTCGTCTCTCTCTCCCTCTCTCTTTCCCACTCTGTCTCCCTCTCTGTCTCACTCTTGTGTGAGTGTGTGTGTGTGTCGCGCGGGCGCTATCGGGCCTAACATCAGTAGTCGTTTGTTTCGTCACCGCATACTCTGACTCTATCTCGCGCGGCTCTCTTCTTAAACACGATGTCCTCTCTCTCTCCCTCTCTCTGTCTCTCTCTCACACATACAGAGGCATGTTCGCTCTCTCCCTCCCCCCCCCCCCCTGCTCCTCCGGGAACGCGAAGGTGTGTCAACTTAATGAACAAACACTTTTGTGTTTGAGAATGTGACTGATGCACACGGATGAGGCGAAATAGAAAACGGTGTCTTAATCTCTATGTGATGTTTCGCCTTTCTCCGACGTATCCGGCGCCTACACGTAGAGGGGGGGGGGGGGGGGGGGGGGGGGGGGGTCGCGACCCATGAGGACCGTTCATTCTCTCTCCATCTCTCTCTCCCCCCCCCCCCTGCTGCGCGCGGTCCGGCAGAACAAATTCCTTGATTCCGGTGTCGGGGTGGGTGGGGGGGTGGGGGGCGGGCGGTGCGTGACCCGGTGCCGTGCCGCGGCGGCGGGAGCGGCGGCATGTCGGACAAGCACTAAAGTTTGCCGCCGCCGCCGCCGCCGCCGCCGCCCCGCCTACGTGAGGACCTGAGGGGGGCACGTGACACGGGGCGGCGGCGCCGCGCCGCCCCCCCCTGGCCGCACGGACCCGCACGGGCCGTGGAGTTCATTACGGAGAGTGACTGACGCCGCGGCGCTAAACTCCACGTCCGAGTGCGCGGGGCCGCGGGCCGTCCGTCCTATTGGAAGTGGTGGTGGTGGTGGCGGCGGGGGCTTGGCATCGGACGGGATACACCGCCGCTGCTGCTGCTGCAGCACGCTGGCCGGCGGCGACGGCGCCCGGGGAAAGTGAATGGGGAGGATGTTTGCATCGCGTCGGGTTACACCCACGCCTCGCGGCCCCGCGGCCTGCTCGCGCCGCGGACGGCCGTGCGTGACGTGTGACTCATGGCCGGGCTCCCCCGCGACGCGAGCGGGTGCCGCGGTGCCGCGCCGCCGTGTCGGGTTGCTCACGACGCCCCCGTTGACGACCAAGGCTGGCAGGTTGGCCTGCGCTGCTGCTGCTGCTGCTGCTGCTGCCGCTGCGCGGTCCGCTCTCGTCATCGGCTCCTTGTTTGACGTCGGCCGTCGCGGCGGCGGCGGCGGCGGCGGCGGCGGCGGCGGCGGCGGCGGCGGCGGCGGCGGCGGCGCCCCGCGGGGAGCCCAGAACAGCAGCACGGCGCCGGCGGCCACAGGACACCGTTGGCTGGCAGTCCCATGGTCGCCTGGTAGTGAACAATGGCCGCGGCCTGGCTGGTGGTGCGATGGTGCGGTGGTGCGGTGGTGCGGCGGCGGCGCGGCGCCCAGGCAGCGCTGACGACAACTGTTTACGCCACCAACGCCCTCCTGGAAGTGACCGCGCCGCGTCATCGGCGGGGAGGGGCAGGGCGGGGGGTGGGGGCCCGCGGGGACGGCCGCCGCGCCGCCGTCATGTGACACGTCATCGCGGCCGGCGTCGCACCCTTTCCCTGCTCCGCCGCGCCCTGCCCTGCCAGGATGGCGCCGGCAAGCACTTTATAGCCGCCGATAACTTCTTTGCGCCACGGTCTGGCACTGTGTGTGTGCGTGTGTGTGTGCAGGGCACGGCCCGCGCTGCTGGCAGTCAGGTCCGGCCCCGGCCGCGCTCGGCGGCACTGGCAGTAGTTAAAAGCAAGTCGCGCAATGGCTTCTCGGAACTGACGGGCGCTACGCAACGTGCAGCAGCAGCAGCAGTGGCGGCGGCGGGGAGACCGGGCTGTGCCGGGGCCTCTGCTGCCTCTCTGCCGCTGCCCCGCCGCCATCGCTCGGGGGTGGCTGAATCCGATTTGAAAGCGCATCGGTCTGGGCGGCGGCGCGGCGGCGGCGGTGGTGGTGGTGGGCGCGTCGGGCCGGGCCGGGGGACGACGCGGCGCGGGGCGCACTGCCAACCTTGCCGACGACGGCTGGGCAGCACCGACCACCCTGCCCGCGCCAGATGCAGTGTGGCACCGGAGAGACACAGGAGTTGTTAGCAACAGGAATAAAATAAAAAAGACGTGTCCTTGACGTATTAAGGCACCACCGCCAACCGTTCTCCCACTCTTTCCAAGAGGAAACTCCGGTGTGCAGTCCCCCCGGTGGGGTGCTGTAAACCCCTTTTCCTGATTAGCATTTCTGTAACCAGATTTAAGAGCCTGACGTCGGGCTTCTTCTCCAGTCAGTCAGCCGGGCGGCGGTGGCGGGGGCGGGCGGCGGTAGCGGGGGCGGGCGGCGGTGGCGGTGGCGGGCGGCGCCCCTCGCGTGTCACGGTGATCACTGTTGAGTCGGTCGGGGCGCGGGCCGGCGGCGGGCCCGGCGGCTGGGACAGTGTATATGCCAATCTGGCCGCATTGCCGCCAATTGACGTGGTCATTCAATCCGACAGGCTCGGCCGCTGTCCGTGTGTGTGTGTGTGCGTGTGTGTGTTTTGGTGCGGTGGAATGTCCTGTTGTGATGCTTGCCGAGGCAGAGAGAGAGAGAGAGAGAGAGAGAGAGAGAGAGAGAGAGTCCGCTGCCGCGGGCGGAGAGCGGTGTTTGTGCCGCCGCTGCCGCCGCCGCGGTGTGAGGTTTCCCCTCCGCCGGACTGTCTGTCGGTGCCGTGGTACTCGGAAGACATGCTCACTGCCGCCTGCCCGGCAACAGAAACAACAACAGCAGCATCACCAGCAGGTTCGGCCGCGCCTGGCCGCCGCTGCTGGCGCCATTGCCGCCTTTTGGTCGAGTTTCGGGAATCGTCGGGGGCCGCGGGCGGGTGCGGGTGCAGGCAGGGTGCGCGGGGGGCGGCGGCGGCGGCCTCGGCACCGCACCGCACCGCGCCGCGCCCGCCGCACCTTGACGCACGGCACGGCGCGGCCGGCACCTCACGACATGACGCTTCCAGGAACGGCGGCGGCGGCGGCGGTGGGGCCGGGCGGCACCTCTCAGGCCGGCACCTCTCTGCGGGCCTCTGGCCTTTCCTTCTGGTCGGATGACCACGCCGACGGCTGCGGTGCTTCGTAAGAGAGAGAGAGAGAGAGAGAGAGAGAGAGAGGGAGACAGAGAGAGAGAGAGATAGAGAGGGAGACACAGAGAGAGAGAGAGAGAGAGGGAGACAGAGAGAGAGAGAGAGAGAGAGAGAGAGAGAGAGAGAGAGAGAGAGAGAGAGTTAAGGGATGACACCTGCTGGTCCAGCAGCCTTCCTCAGGACTTACGCCGGGGCGCCGTATTGCCGTGTGCGAGAGAGATGGGGGCCGTCTCAATTGACTGCGCGGTTACAAGTGCGGAAGAGATGTCACGTCGCGGGGATCCTGGCGCATCTCTCTTGCTCCGCCGCAGTCAGATGGGACGGTCCGTCTCTCTCGCACGGGGGGCTGACCACCACCACCACCGCCATTGGCCGGGGTGCGTAATAATATAATCGGCATCCCGGAACGCCACTCTCTCGGCGCGCTGTTTACGACCCGTCTTATGGATTCTTATATTGGATATTGAAAAAGGAAGATGATGCCCACAGGTCCCAAGGGGACACTGGGAGAGAGAGAGAGAGAGAGAGAGAGAGAGAGAGAGAGAGAGAGCTACGATCGTAAAAATTGATGTATTTTTCGGGCAAATGTTTCTCGACACACACCGCAGGGAGCGGGACACGTAAAACACGATGCTTTGGCCGCCTCGGGGCGCTGAGGATCTTCCCTCACGACAGCCTCCGTGCCGCGGGAGAGAGACAGAGAGACTGGGACCCCGAGGGGGTTGACCGCCTCAGACAGAGACAGACCGATACAACTCGGACGCGCCGCCGCGATACGTCATTTCGTGAACGGTCCTCTCTCTGTGGTGGCCGCCGCGCCGCCCCCCGACGATGCGGCGGAGGGATAGGGGTGCTCTGGGTGGGTGGCGCGTGGCTGGCGCGTGGCTGGCGCGTGCGTGCGCGCGTGCGGCGGCGCGTGCCACTGAGTATGGGCCGCACGTCTCTGCGGGGGGGCGGCCGCCTGTCGCCAAGGATACCTTCTTGGCTTGCGGGTCACAGCGCCGCCCGCGCCGCCCTCGCCGCCCCTGTCCGCCTCCTGATATGGCACCGCCAAGAGGGGGGAGAGAGAGCCGTGAAAATAGAGCGAGTGAGCACGACGGATGCCCCCTCTCTGTGTGTGTCTCTCTCTCTCCCCGCGCTATCTATTTTTCCTTCTCCCTCCCCCCGCTTGGTTTTGGCTATCCCATTTATTTATCTGCAGGCGTCACGCCCGGTGTAGTTTGGCGTGAAAATGATTGTCACCGCAAACCGGACTGCCGAAGCTTATCACTGTGGCTATCGGCAGCGTGGTCACGTCCGGCCGCGGGTACCCCCTGATCCTGAGCGGCCGATTTTGGGGGTGATAAGACCGGGGTTCGGAGGGATACCCCGTTCTAACGACTCACTCCCCGAACCGCCATGTCACACGGACCACTCGACCGAGGCTAGTTAGCTGAGCCTGCGACACTCGGAGACGCGTGATGTTGATTTTTTATTATATTTTTCCGAAAGGCAGCATGAGCTGTTTTTTTTTATAGGCCCATACTTCAAACGCGCCAGCAAACTCTTGCTCGGTGCTGAGAAAAAAATTAAAAATAAAATAGAAATGAGTTTGTTGTCGCGAGGCAGCGAATGGCCCGGGTCCAGCCAGGGCGCCTGGCGCGCCGCCCATGTTGCACCGAGTAAATCAAGCCCGAGTGCACGGCCTGTAGCGGCCGCCTGGATCGATTTGGCTTGCGGCGAGGAACGCGGGCGGGCGGGCGACACAGAAGACAGTGCTGCACTCGACAGGGGAAAAAAGCAGGACTCGATTTCGAGTTTTTTGATTGAAGTGGTAGAATTGTCCATCGGATGAAGTGAGTATCTCGGAGTCAACACTGACGTCGCTTTGGGACGTGTTTGATGGCCGGATCCCCGTGCTCCGCGGAGGTTGTCGGGGCCGTTTTCTCTGCAGAGGGTTACGGCTCGTCAGTTCTGCTGAAAGAAGTCTGCGCCGCCGAACACCGACCGGGCCCCGGCCGTGCCCTCTGCCGTTGTTGACGTTGCCGAGGACCCCCATAATTAGTGGTCAAGCGGCAAAGCAGGGGTTTGCGTTTTACGACGGCACGCGGGCACACCGGGTCGTTTCCGTTATTGAATTTCGGGTAACAAGAGCACCCGGCGGCTTCCGAGGTATCGCATCGATAGTTCGCCGAAACTCCCTTTAGCCTCCTTTTCCCCTCCTCGACCCGACAGACGGTCGATCGCTTCTGCCTTTTTACATCAAGCGTTGTTACGTCGCTGTTGAAGTTGTATTCCGGGCACCTTAAGCTGCAAAGCGTTCTGTAAGTTACGCGTGTTCTCTTGAGACTTAACAGAGAGGCAACACGTGGACAAACGTGTCCGATGAGTGAAATAGGAATCGGTCCATCGGTCGGTAATGCCGGCGTGGAGGCGACGGCGGTGAGGAAGGGTCGTGCGTGTATTTTTATCTGCGCGCGACGTGGGCAGACGCACGTAGGCCAGGGCAGGGACCACGTGTGCCGAGTCGAGAGCTGCTGCCGGCGCTACCTGTGTATGTTGTATGTTCTTCCAATGTAGGACAAAGGGTATCGGAGTGCGAGAGAGACGGGAAGACGCATTTGACTGCGGTGTATAGTGCAGGGGGGTCTCTCTTGCACTACCGTAGTCAAATGGGGCTTCCCGTCTCTCTCACACATTCAGCCAGATCGGCACCGTACGTGTGCGCTTCGGGGCGCCGAATTAAGTTGTACGGACACGTGTTTTTCTGCTCTGTCCCTTGATTTGCTGCTATCACCCCCTCGGTCGCTTCTTATCACCCTGCTGCGTGTGTGCGTGTGTGTGTGCGTGGTGGAGGGCCGCACACCCGATGATAGGCTGATGGGATTGCCGCTACGCGCCGCGACGTGGCTGGAATATGGCGCATTGCGCGGCCGTCGGCAGTCAGCCTGCGTATCTCATTAGGACCGCACACTCTTGAGGGGAGAGCGGGGAGGAGGGGAGGGGAGGAGGGGAGGGGAGGAGGAGGAGGAGGAGGAGAGGGGCCGATAACGCTCGCCGCGACGGAGGGGAGTGTGACGCAGTCGTGTCCAGCAGGCAGCGATTCAATTAGAACGGGCGGCATACACGTCGTTACGGGGGGAAAGACGTCGTTGTCATGATGGTGTGCCATATCGCCACGACTGCGGGAGGAACGAGAGTCTGTTTAAACCTGGCTCTCCCGTTACATTTGTAATTATTGTCATTAACTAGGGTTAATAGACTTCCGACGAGGAAAGCTCCTCATTGTGCTCACCACCCTTCTCCTCCTACTCTTCCCGATTCGCAATGATTTGTTCACGGGTGGCCCCGTTTTTCGAGTTTCCGGGCAGCCGCCCACCCGCTGAGCCGCTAGAAAGTCACCGTCAAACACGAATAATGTAGTAATGGCAAAGTTTTCAAAACTGCAGGGGGCGTCGTCTTCTGTATCGGCATAGGGTGGGCGCGTTGTCGCAGTCAACAGACGGAGCAGCAGGCAAACATTAGTTTGAAAGTCTTGTCGGGAGGTGGCATCTTCATTTGGTAATAAAGCGCACGTCCCGCTGGGGCTCGGCTCAGCTGCCTCAGCCGCCCCCCCCCCCCTCTCCCAATCTTGTGCGCCGCGCTCTCAAAGTTGCTTCTTTCTTGCGATTTTTCTTGTTGTGACAATTCTCCCTCTCCCGGACGGTTGGGGACGCGCGCCTCGCGGCCTGCTCACGTCGGGAGGGAGCGGAGGGGTGACGGATGTGGAGTGAGTGCGAGAGAGAGAGAGAGGGAAGAAAATCCTCGTTCCGCCCCGTCCTATCCGACGGGAAGACGTGACGGAAATTTTATCCCACGTATTTGTTCCCGTTCACTTGACTGGCCTCGGCTCCCTCTTCGCTCTTGACGGATGGAGAAGAATGTGTTAACTCGGGATGCCCGGGTCAAAGTCCCTCCCTCCCTCCCGCCCCCCCCCCCCCCCCCCCCCTCGCGCCGCCCGCCGCCGCTCTGGGACCACGCCGAGTGTGTGCGTGTGTGTGTGTGTGTGTGTGGCGTCATTGCACTGGCCAATGGCCGTTCTGCTGATTTGTCGCCAAGGACCCAAACACCTCCCATGGGCCCCCCTTCCGCACTGCCCCCCCCCCCCCCCCCCCCGGGTCCCCCGGGTTCCCCGGCTCCGACATGCCGCCCGGGGCTCCCCCGGCCGATGACGCAGGACCGTCCCCGCCGGCCGGACCCCCCGCCGTGTCCGAGCGGTGCGGACTAGATTCGTGCAAAAAGTGGAGGAGGACGCCGACGTCCTCGCGGGCCACAAGGTCGGCGGCGTGCGTACCCCCGGACCCCCGATGGGGGCCGCGCGGCCGCCGCCCGCTCCAGGGCCGGGGGCAAGGCCACGTCGCGGCGGCCGCCTGCTCCGGGGCCGCCAGGGCCGCCAGGGCCGCCGGCACGGGGAGTGAACCGTTTAGCCCTCCCCGCCGGCCCCGCCGGCCCCGCCTTTTGCCTGTCAGCGCCGCCGTGCAGCGAGTGGAACGCGGCGGCGGCGGCGGCGGCCGGTTGCGTAAAGGAGTGAGACGTAACTGTACCGTCGGCAGCGCCGGCCAGCGCCGTTGGCTGCGGCTCCGGGAGGGACGACGGCTCGCGGACCGGCACGGAGAGAACGGCCCCCGCTTTCCGCGAGTCGGTGATCCCGCCCCCCCTCCCCGTGTGTGTGTGTGTGTGTGCGTGTGTGTGTGTGCGTTTAACTGCATTGTAGTATGCGCTCTCTATTCCAGGTGAGTTAAAAACCGTGGGTGCCCCGCCTCCTCCTCTCCTGGCCGGACGGACGGACTGCGGGAGCACGGCGAGGATACAACACGTTCTGCGTGGGCATCGACTCGTAAGTCGCGGCCATATACACCGGAAGATACTTGCAGCGCAACAACCAAGACTGCAACTCTCAGAGTGAGCCGCGTGTACTCTAGTGGTACTTTCAACATTCAAGAGAGAGGAGAGGGGGGGAGGGGGTATGGACTGAATTTTTCATAAGGCGCCTCGGTGGCGCAGCAGAGCGGGGCTGCTCGTCTTGATGCGTCGCCGGCCGCGTTAATGATGCACGGAGTATCGGCGCTGTATACCGCCGAGATTTCCTCGTGGCAGATCTGCCAATAACTATCTCAAAGATGCGAAACTTTGAGGTCGGAGAGGAATCAAAATTTGAAAACCTCAAAAGCTTTAAGGTTTGGAAAAAAAAAATGATTCGATTTACAATTCCATGGCATTCTTTTACTTTGCAAAGATACGTCAAGCGGCAAATCAGGCCGACTCCTCGTGCGCACTCTATTAAAATGTACTCTAGTAGTATTTTTTTTAATATTTGGAGGGGGCGGTGCGGAAGTGAACCCACAGCAATGTGGTGTGTATTGTGGACACTGCTGCTGTCCTCGGGCTCGTGGTGGGGCCCATGGCGGGGCCCATGGCGGGGCCCATGGCGTGGCCCATGGCGGGGCCGCCACGACGGAGGCTCATGGCGTGGCCGGCACTAACTGCTGCTGCTGTTGATTGGTTCGTCCCGCCTCCCCTGTGGCCAGCAGCGGCAGCACGCGGCCTAGGCCTCCCGGCCTGGGCCCCTTTGGGGGCTCAATTGACGAGATTGAGCCATTAAAAGAGTGCAAGCAGAGCGCTGCGCAGCCTCTGCCTAGCGCGCGCTCTGTGTTCACACGTGTCGTTTTCGAATATCCCGCGCGCGCGGGGGCGGATCGCGAGAACCGGTGGAAGTGCAGAAGAAACATGGCGAAGCAAGTGCAGGAGCATCCGTAATGCACCGGCGTGTACCGCGCGCCCGCGGCCGGAGAGCGTTTGTGCTCGGCTTCATTCACACCGGTCATTCATTCATTCATTCATTCATTCATTCATTCATTCATTCATTCAGCCGCTCCCGCGCGCCGCGCGCCCGCTCTCCCCGCGCCGCTAGGCCGCGCCAGACGGAGCTGTGTAGTGCTGTCCGGGGGGAGCCGGGCGGGGCCGGGTCGGGCCGGGGCCGCTGTACCGACCCTGTCGCCTCGGCTTCTCGTGTTTCCTCTGTGTCCGCCGCCGCCGCTGTCCCTGCATAGCGCGGTGGCCGGCGGTCCTGTGTGCCGGGAGCCGCCGCAGGGCCGTCGGCCCTGCGACAAGGGGATCGTCCACGTAACAGCGCCTGCTTGCGGTGGGCGCGTGGGTGGGAGAGAGACGGGCGTCGTCGCGCAGGTGTAACGTAGACGGCGTCAAGCGGCGGCGGCCGGCTCCATGGCGCGCCCCCCGACGCGGCAGCAGAGACGCGACGACGCGGCCCCCGTGAGGCTTGTTGTGTGCAGGGGCGGCGCGGGGGCCTTGTTTGTCGCGCTGGTGGAACTCCAAAGACATGACATTTGAATGTCGTTCTAATTCTGTCCTGTATCGCGTTGCGACGCCTCGGGGCGGCGGCGCAGCGCGCAGCGGGGCCGCGGGCGTGCGGAGCAGTGGGGCGGGAGAAAGAGGCTGCGCTGCAGCACCCCGGCGGGGGCGGCGGGGGGCCTCGCCGGTGGCGCCATGGCTGCAGCCTCCCCTCCCTCCTCCTCCTCCTCCTCCCCCCCCGGCCTACGTACGTAAATCGCTGACGCAAGAACAAAGTGGAGTGTGGCCATGGCGGGCGGCCTGCTCGGCCGGCCCTCCCTGCCGCCCGCTGCCCTCCCGTGTGCCCCAGTGCTGCGCGGCGTGGCGCGAGGCGGAGCGACCCGGCCGGCGGGCCGAAAGGCAAGAATTATCCGGCCGGAAGTCGCCAAGCCCGGCTGCCCGGCCGGCCGGCCGGGGCGCTCTCGGCGGGACGACGGGGCATTTCCGGCCGCGCCTCGCCAGTTGTTGTCGGCGTACGAGGTGCGAACACATGCGGCGGCGGCGACGACCGCGGTGGCGGGGCGCGGCGGGGCAGGGCGGGGCAGTCCGCCGCCCGCCGCCTGATGTGTCTGCGTGTCTGCGGCGGCGCGGCGGCGCGGCGGCGGGCCTCACAGAAATAAGCCACAGCTCGCGGCGCCTAAGCCTCCTCCACGCGTATAACCTGCCTCAAAAAAAGAGAAGGAAGGTAGAGGGCACTGTGTGAGGGAGAGAGAGAGAGAGAGAGAGAGAGAGAGAGAGAGAGAGAGAGAGAGAGGGGGGGTAGACAGAGGGGGGAGGGGGGGGGGGTAGACAGAGAGAGAGAGCGGAAAAAGTGGTGAGCGCCGGCGCCGGCGTCGTCGCGACAGAGGCGCCCTCTGGGCCCATTTAATTAATGTGTGCGTCCCCGCGGGGCCGGCGGGCGGGCGGGCGGCCGCAGAGGGGGGCGTGGCGGCGCATTAGGGTAATGGGGGGTCCGGGATGACGGCGGGACGGCGGCGACGGACGCGCGGGCGGACGCTGTACCTGCAGTAATGGCCTTTCGATTGGGTCGTGTTCTCTCGACTCGAGGTATCGATCAGTCTGCTCGATACAAGGTCCCCCTCCCCCGCCTCTGTCCCACTCACTCACTCTGTGTCTCGATCTCGTGCTCTCTCTCTCGCGCCCCTCTGTTTCTGCGGTTTCGCGCGCCCACGCCCGCCCGCCAGCAGCAGCAGCAGCAGCAGCAGCAGC